>CATIWR010198488.1:0-15629 GCA_949677035.1 Omphalea diandra
CCTCTGAACTTTAGCTGAAACCCCAGCAACCCCTATAATTTCTATTGAATGCCTCTCTAAATTGAAAATACCTACTTTATGATGAGTAGGAGACCCTTCAATTGTCCAGCTGGCACTTGGAGTTAGAAATTTGAGCTAAGCAAATGGTTGGTTGGGAGGATGAACTTAGAATGGAGAGAATTATGGTAGATGGAAATATAACTTTCTCCCACTTGTTTGGTTTGGAAGAGCGATAGAAAAACTTTCCATTGCTTTGTTTAATAGTACGAATAACGTACGAGAGAAATTTACATGATATATCGAATTTACATATTTATCCTTATTGTTCATGTTTAATACATAGCTTTATATGCAAATTTATAGCAATAGTGTCTTAAGGATATATTTCTTCATAATTTTATATGCGTGTAAATGTGGGTGTTGTTGATATATTTATTTGATATTTTTAAATTAATTTTAATATTGAAATATGTTCATTATTAAATTTTATAAATTCCTCCTTGGAGTTTTTTGTAACTAAAGGAACATGAGCTTTACTATCAGTGTTAGCAGCATTCAACTTATGGTTCTTCCTCCATCTTTCTATTTACGAGAAAAAATTCTGAGTCTTTTTTGTAAATAAGGATCTATGATTTTTGTTAATGATTTGGTAGTAGGGATTGGATTAATGGTGAGGAAAGAGTCTCCAATTAGGTTTAGAGTTTTTTTTTTTTTTTATCATTTTTTTGTTAGATGTTTCAATAAGGGTAATTTAGACATTAGAAAAAGTATTTATAACATAAATTGACTTTTTAGATGTTGACTAATCAAAGAAACTCAAACAGCAGGACAATTTAGTGGAACAGTGTTAAAATACAGGAACACTGAAATTTATTTTTAAACAATAAGGGACAAAGTAAGGTATTAAAGAAAACTTCAAGGGGAAATCATAATTAATCCCATAATTTAATCAATATAATTTTATTGATTAATTATAATAATAAAAATATTAATACAACTATAATATTTTTTAATTCAATTCTATCATATTATAATATATCTCTCATAAAATTTAGTACTTAAATATAAAAATAGTTTTATTAAAAAATTTAAATAATGCATAAGATTTCATTATTTATATATATGTAAAAAAATATAGACCAAAAAAAAGAAAAAGCAATAAATCTAAAAAAATTAATTTGAAGTGAAATTAAATTATGGAGTGACCTGAATAAAAAAACATCTCAATGGCGTATTAAAAAACGAAAATTTCATTGCAAATCATGCAACTATAACAAAAGAATATATTCTAACAATAAGATTTTACTACTATTGAAAAATATACATGATAATCAAATTAAAACCATGAATAATTAATTAGTAACCATTCAAAACAGAAATGCTTATACATTTTTTTTATATGATTTGATTGAAAAAAAGTAGATAAAAAGAGAAAACAACGAAAAACCATGGAACAGACAATCTCTCTCATGCTTTTATCCATTTTCAGATTTTATCCCATATTTATTCCATTTTTTCTTGTTTTTCCTTTTGCAATTTTAGCAAGTTTTTTCAATATGCCTAACTAAAATGAAACAACAATCTAACATATTTTCTTAAATTTCTTTTCTCGTTTAATACTCTAAACTCCCATCTCATCGATTTTCTCATTCAACCACTTTCGTTTTCCATAAACTAACAACAAAAACCCTTCCTTTACAAATCTAAACCTATCTCTAGAAAAATCTAGTAATATATATATATATATATATAAAAAATTTATCTATGCACACAAAATAAAAATTCTCACTTTTTTAATTTTATGATTTTGTTTAGGAGAAGCGAAAAAAAAAAACCCCTAATATTCACAGGTAACAACTCTAGCTGTAACAATATTGCAACAATCACACCTAATTTTGTTGTTGGTGGTGGATTATTGGCCCTTCTTCAAGATAGAACGGTGAATTTTTGAGGCTGACATCAGCTCGTCTAATATAGTTCATCAACTCTTGTGGAGATGGACAATAATTGATGACATCGATGAATACAAAATCATGAACGAACAACAATATAAGAGCTAAGAGAAGGAAATGCCGTGTGCAAAGTTTGTTAAAAATAATCAGCTATAGAATTTAAGTGAAATAGTCGCAGCAGCTATATAATTGAAGAGAAAAATGAGGAAAGGAATGAGAAATATATAATGAAGGAAAGCTAATACTGATTTTCACTATATAATAACACCACAAATAAGAGAGAAAGCAGAAATTAAGAGACAAACCTTAGCGATCTTGAGCTTGTTGAAGACGTCTTGACGGACCTTATAATTCTGGATCATTTAGTATTTATTTTTGGCGTCAAAATTCATCTTGTGCATCGGCACCATCCCTGGATCAACCGAATCCATTAGCTGGCAAAGAACCGGACCCGAGGATGCGTGTAATTATAATTTTATTTACAGATTAGATTACTATTCTTACAAAAAAAAAAAAAAAAAAGCAAAAATGAATTAAAACGCGAAAAAAAGAAAACAAACCTCTTCCACTTTGGAGAGATTGAGTCGTAGAGTGGAGTTGATCCACGAAAGGATCTCCCATCTGCCAATGAAGTACGCCGATTCCATTATGACGTAAGGGAAAAGAGTGAAGTGAGGGAAAAATAGATTTTGATACAAAAGCAGAACCTTGGCTTACCCAATATTGGCTAGGGAATGGACCAATTCCTTCAAAAAGGCATTGATTGAGAATCTATGCAGGAGATCGGGTCGCGAACCTTCTCTTCTATCAGGTCCAGGAGGGAACTTAGCTAGGTCCCTCAGGATGCCCATCCCGCACCAGGAGGTCGGGATTCAAACAATGTATGTGGCATACGGTTTTACAAAGTGAAAGAAGATGCAGAGAGATAGAGAGAGAGAGAGATGGGAGGCAGTAAGTGCAGAATGAAGAATGGAAGTGGAAAGGTTAGGGCAACTCACAATTAACTGGAAGGCATAATTGCCTTCTAAATCCAACTAAAACGATGTCTTTGTTTGGAGTAGTACTCTGCCCAATGCGGAGAGAATGGCTGGAGTAAAAGCCTCAAATTGAGTAACTAATTTACGCAATTACCCTTAAAAACCAAGACCCCTTAACGGTTGTCCCTCAATCTAACTAAAATAACAAAATCACCTGGAGCAATTCATTGAACAGTTCCCAAGCGGACCAGTTTTGTTATAGTTATAAGAATTTAATTGTATTCAGGAACGGTGCCTTCAGGCACGGCCGTAGGTAAACTACTGGAGAAGTTGAGCAGTTTGGCCAACAAAGCAGATGCTTGTGGGTGGACTCCACTTTGTTATGCTGCTTATTTATGGGAAGACTCTCAAATTGTGGGAAAACTATTAACAAAAGATAAATCGGCTGTCTACATCGGAGACAAAGATAGGAATCGAACAGCTCTTCACATGGCAGCATGTACAGACAGCGTAAGCTTAATGAAATGAAATTATTTCAAAATGTCCAGATTGTTGCGAACTCACTGATGATAAATGCTGGAATGTGCTTCACTACGCTGTGATCAGCAGAAGTCATGCAAAAGTAAAAGCAATTCTAGAAGATTCATCGCTGATCTGCCTTATGAATGGAAAAGATGTCAAAGGGTGGACACTCCATCTACTTTTCGCTCTTAATGGCCGCTATTATATGTGATGTATAAGCCTTTGTACAAGAAAGAGCACTTGTCTATGTTCCCGGATTTCATTCAAGCCGACTTCTCTTCAGAGGTCAGCTTTCATATATTGTTTTAGTCTAGCTAGTTTTGCAGGTTGAGAAATCCATCTGTTATATATATTTATAAAGTTAGTAATATTTTGGAGATGAATGCAGGAAGAGAAAGAAGAAATTTTAGTATGGATGAAAGATGTTGGTAACGGACCATTTGGACATATTCAAATTGATGGCCTCAAATTAAGGTTATTAACAGGTTCCATGAGACGGGAGCGAGCTGAAAATAGTGGCATCTCAGTAATTACAGCTCTATTTCGAATCTGGCATCGAAGTCCCTTTTACAAACGTAAGTACTCTTCTATTTCTTCATGTTTCCAAAATTTTATTTATTTTCATCTAGAAATGTTTAGGATCACAAAAATTCATGTTATTTTGGTTCTACTCTGCAGCATTTTATCTTTGATTAATCGTTGATTGTCTTTTTTCGTAGTCAACTGTATCCTATTTTTCATCTCGTGATATTAACATTTTCTTTCAGAAGCTTTTGGCTTCGTCGGGCGGGTGACGTTCACATTGCTGTTTGGTTGTGCTTCGCTGCTGTGTCTTTTCTTAATCTGCGATTTTGGCTCTTTGGTGATCTTCTTTTGCTCCTTTGGAAGCTACTCATGAAGTGTAAATTTTTTTTTTTTTTGTCTCAGTAATTAATGCGTAATTTATTAATATAGCTAGTTAACTATGGTATGGTAAGAAGTGCAAAAGAATCAGCATTTTGCGAATGCAAATATAGTTCAACGGTGAAATATACTTTGTGAGAAGCAGCGGATCTCAAGTTTGATTGTCTCTATCATTATTACGCTGAAAGCTGTTAAAAGAAAAGAAAGGCTACCCTATTGTGTAGCTAGCTCATAATACTATTTGCGTTCCTCCACCGGAAGTGAGTATAAAACATTGGCCAACACCATGGCTGAGTTGTTATGGATTCAGCCTTTACGTCGTGAAATTAGCATTTCTTTGTCTTCTCCAGCTCGTTTGTGGTGTGATTAATCCTGGTGCTATGAACCTCTGTAGTAATCCCCTTTTTCATGCTCATAAAACTTGATCACTTTGTTAGAGAGCAAGTAGCTAATGGCAACATCGTTGTTTCCTTTATTGCTTCCGGTGATCAAATTGGTGATAGTTTTACCAAGCCACTGGGTCTTCGCTCCTTTCAGCATTTGTGTGCTCGTCTTCATCTTCGAGCTCGTCCACCATCGGCTTGACAGGAGTGTTAAGGATAATCTGTTATAATTTGTATTTCAAATTTGCAATCTTTTATTAGCTTATCACTTGTATTTTTTAGTTGAGATTCTGTACTCAAAAAACCTTGTATAGATAGCAATTACAATCAATACAATACAATTCATTCCTTTCAAATTACAAGCTTTTACAGTTTGGACCCATTACAACTTCCATGAATTTAAAAAAAAAATTTAACATTTATCATTACATATGCCTATATTTCAATACTAGTCGCTAACTCACGTAGCACAAATTATAGTATAAAAAATTTTTATAAAATAATTAAGAAAATTTTCATTTTATTTTTAATTTAGATATAAAAACATCAAAATAAATAATTTTATATTTTGTTTTATTTTAAGAAAAATGTTATGCTAGTTAAGTTTTCAATATGAATAGTTAGCTCTAAAACATAACTAAATTATTATTATTATTATTATTATTATTAAACTAGTATGCATTGTAATTTTATATCTTTTTATCATAATTGTAATTTTATAGCTTTTTATTATAATTGTAATATAAAATTTATACTTTCTCCATCCTAAAATAATTGACAAAATTTTTATTTTGAACATCTCAAAATGATTGACAATTTATTATTTTAGTTGATAGTTAATAAAACAATTGTCTAATATGTATTTATTAATTGACATCTGTTTTCACTCTATCAATAAATTACTATCCATATTTTTTACTTTAAATTTATATTTTCAATGTATAAGCAACATTATAAAAAAAAAACTCTATTTCAATTAAGGTTTTTGATATATAATGTTTTAAAAAATAACTTGGCATCCATAAGCAACATTAACAACTACACTTTATTAATATTGATAAAATAAAAAATAAATAGGGGTATTTTAGTAAGAAAATAGTTAAAATACACAAAATAATTATAATAATTTTTTTAATTCCCATAAAAATAAAATTTTACCAATCACTTTGGAAAGAATGAATATTATATTAAATCTTATATATTAATTGACTTTAAATAGTATAAATTTGAAATTTTTTACATAAAAAATATTTTTTTAATACAAAATACATATTGTATTGGAATTATTATTTTATCTTGGTTAAATTTTTATATAAGATTTTGAGTTATTTTTAATTAAAAATGATGTGATCATTTTAAAAAATTATTAAAATAAAATAGTTATTTCATACTAATAATTTTTAAAATTACAAATACGTTGATATGTTGATGATTTAAAATTATACTTAATTAATCTTTTTTAATTTAAAATTTTCATTAAATAATATGAAAAATACGAACTAAAAGCTAATTTTAATTAATAGTAATAATAGTATTGCGGATATTCAATTATGTAAACAGATGTAGGAAATTCCACGACTGGATGAGAATATCACTCTTCGTGCAACCAAACGGGCCGAAGATATTATTTCCCAATGCCCCGCCATGGATTACATATACTTTTCCAGGATGGAGTTAAATCCTGTTTACAAAATCTTCAAAATTCTTCAGCTGGGTACTACTAAAACTGAACTCAATCACCATAAGATGCATTCTTTAGACAATCTATGCTTCATATCTCATTCTTGCTATAACAATATGGGTATGGCACCTGCTCGCCAATTGCACTTCGACTCCTTGCAAACGTCCTTCTCCAAATTCCACAGCACAGCTCCTCTCCAGTTTTTCAGGTACAGTTCATCTACTCCTCTTAAAACACGCATTCCTTTTCCAAACTCCCTATCTGATAAGAAGCCAATAAAGAAATCAACTTTTCTTGGCACTGACAAACCAGTTCCTTTAAGTCTATCGACTAGCAATTGGTTTACCAAATGGAAAAAACCCAACTGCCAGAATCGCCCAAAAACCCCTCAAGCAGTGGTGGATTATGGAAATAGTGATAGTAGAAGCAGTGGTGGTGGTAGTACAATGGACAAAATTGTCGAGAAATTGAAGAAACATGGTTATATAGATGGTGATGGTGATGACAAGAAGGAGAAAATGATAGAGAAAGGGAGTGTGGAGGATATATTCTATGTGGAAGAAGGGCTATTGCCGAATTCGCGAGGTGGGTTTTCAAAGGATTCACCTTTAGGTGTAGAGGATGTGTTTAAGAGTAATGGGGAGGTGAGATTTCCATGGGAGAGACCCAAAAATGAGGGGAATGAGAGTGAGGGGAAGTGGACGGCTAGGAGCAAGAGTAGGACATCATTGGCTGAGTTGACACTGCCCGAGTCTGAGTTGAGGCGGTTAAGAAACTTGACTTATCAAACGAAGAGCAAGGTGAGGGTTAAAGGTGCAGGGGTAACTCAGGAAGTGGTGGATGCCATTCATGAGAAGTGGAGGATGTCAGAGATCGTGAGGGTGAAAGTTGAGGGAGCACCTGCGCTTAATATGAAGAGGATGCACGAGATATTGGAGGTTTGCATACTCTAAATTTGATCATTATTTCTACTTATGAATGTGATTTTGTTTTCAATATTTGCTATTCTATGTTGAAGAGGATCTAGTTTATTCGATTTTTTTTTTTTTTTTCTGTTGGATTGGTGATTGGATTGAATGCTGATTGAAAGAAAAAGAATAATTAAATCAACGTGTGTAGGTGTGAAATAAAACCTGCAGGCTCATAGGTTCAAGTATGTATGCTAACTGAAGTCTGGAATATTTCATGGTTTTTGATGTGCTCACACAAAAAAATAAAATAAAATAAAAATCGCAGAGAGGCCACTCTACCTGGCAAGCATAAGGCATTGTCATCATTCCACAAGCATTAGCTGTTATTGTTATGTTCTTGTCAGAAATTGCACAGTAAGCATCAGTCTGCCCAGAGCGGAATACACTGAGAACTGTTCTTGCTTGATTTAACTTAGATACTGAAGATAACTAAAGTCTGAAGGACATGAAAATTTGATAAATAACAACAGCTATGTGCCAACAACTCCCCAGACAAGCTCATTGTTTAGCAATAATATTTGTCGTGAAATAATGACCAAGCTAATGAATAACGTGCTGATTGGTGTTGATAGTTGACACTTTTCTTTCAGATGAGAAACTGTTGGTAAAATGGTTAGCTGGCCACTGTAAAGGGACAGTGCATAGTGGTTTTATCAGTTTCTGTCAATTAAAAAGGAATACTGCATGGTAATTTTGGATCCATTTTCATGTTTTGGAATTATCAATATGCTGAATTTGACCTCTATTGTGTATGTTTTCTTGTATTTACTGTCCCCTCTGCCGCTCTGCTTGCTATACAGTGACATATTATAAATGTACCTTCCCTGGTTCAAGGGAGGGGGAGCAGTAAGGTATTGCTAATTAGACTACAATCCTATATTCAGAGATGATTCAACTAGGGCATCTACATGGATAATTCTCAACCATCTCTTGGTTGACATTATTATGTATTGTTTCTTTTTTTTTTTTTTTTTTTTAATTGTTTTCATTTTGTATGTATGATATTTGCAGAGGAAAACTGGTGGTTTGGTGATTTGGAGGTCTGGAACTTCTGTATCTTTATATAGAGGTGTAAGTTACGATGTTCCTCCAGTTCAACTGAACAAACATATGTGGAAGAGAAATGCAATATCTACTGATTCCTTACCAACAACTACTGGTAAAATTATTAGAAGTCCTAAATTTGCTTCTGCCAGTGACTTGCACATGCCTCAATCAAACTTAGATACTACTGTTGAGAGTGAGGAGAATGAAGAAACACAAATGCTGACAGAAGTAAAGTACGAAGATGAAGTAAACAAGCTCTTGGAAGGTCTCGGTCCTAGATACACAGATTGGGCAGGATTGGATCCATTACCTGTGGATGCAGACATGCTTCCTAGCATTGTTACTGGTTATCAACCTCCATTCAGGATACTTCCTTACGGAGTTAGATCTACTCTTGGACAAAAGCAGGCAACATCCTTACGAAGGCTTGCAAGGGTTCTTCCTCCACATTTTGCATTGGGTATGGTGCTTTCCATTGTTAGTACTTGTGCAATTTCAGAGTTCCTTTATAACTGTTCATCATTTTTTAATTTCCAGGTCGGAGCAGGCAGCTCCAAGGCTTGGCTGTTGCTATGATCAAATTATGGGAAAAGAGTTTGATTGCAAAAATTGCACTTAAACGTGGTGTACAGCTGACTACTAGTGAAAGAATGGCTGAAGATATTAAGGTATAAAACATCCAGCAAAAGCCTGAATGGGTTGTATAATTTGTCAACATTGGGTGAATAATTTTTTCCACATGTATTTACTGTCAGATTTATGCATAAAGTAATTTTATTTATGGGTGAAAGATAAAATTAGGGGGGAAACGGCGGAAAGACCTGAGTCTCCTGTGGAATAATTTTTATTCTTCCACTGTGTACTTCATGCGTATATGATACTATTTATAGTAATAAATAAATCATCCATTCTGTAGTACTATTAAATCCACTTTTCTTCTGGGTGATATTTAATTTTAATTTGCTATTGTGAGAACTGTAAAGAATAGTTAATTGTGTGATCTTGTTTATTGGTTGCAGAAATTGACTGGTGGTATGCTGCTTTCTAGAAACAAGGACTTCTTGGTCTTCTATAGGGGAAAGGACTTTTTGTCACCAGATGTCACTGAAGCATTGCTGGAAAGGGAAAGATTGGTAAAATCCTTACAGGATAAGGAGGAACAGGCACGATTAAGAGCATCAGCTTTGGTCATGCGAAGTGCTGAAACAATGGAGCAATCAGGAACCGCTGGCACTCTTGAGGAAACTTTGGATGCAGATGCAAGGTGGGGAAAGAATCTGGATGAAAATCATAGGGAAAAAATTATGAGAGAAGTTGAAATAGCAAGGCATGCCAACCTTGTCAGAAAGCTTGAGAGCAAGCTTGCTTTGGTAAATTCTTTTAAACTTTGGGTCTCCTGGAATATTTCACTTAATTTGTCCTATAAGTGATTTCTGTGGTGTTTTCATTAGGCTGAGCGGAAGTTAATGAAAGCTGAACGAGCCTTATATAAGGTGGAAGAGTTCTTAAAACCAGCGGACAGACAGGCTGACCCAGAAAGCATAACTGATGAGGAAAGATTTATGTTTCGCAAGCTTGGTTTGAGGATGAAAGCTTTCTTACTTCTTGGTAAATTGAAGCTTCCTATATAATAAACTTGTCTTGGCTTTGTTTTAAAAATATTTTATGAGGGGTAATTCTCATGCTTTAGGTAAACGTGGAGTTTTTGATGGTACAGTGGAGAACATGCACTTGCACTGGAAGTACCGTGAATTAGTTAAGATCATTTTGAAAGCAAAAAGTTTTGAGCAGGTTAAGAAAATTGCATTAGCACTGGAAGCTGAGAGTGGGGGTATCTTGGTTTCAGTAGACAGAATCTCAAAAGGATATGCTATAATTGTATATCGAGGGAAAGATTACAAGTGTCCTTCTTCATTAAGGCCAAGGAATCTCTTGACAAAGAGAAAAGCTTTAGCTCGTTCAATAGAGATGCAGAGGAGTGAGGTATTTGCAGATTCTTAGATTGTTGATTGAAACTGCTGCATCTTCTTCATGTTGAGTTAGAATCCCTTCGGTTAAGATTTTTTATATTATGTGCAAAACTAGTGATTTGCCTTTGGGGAGGGGGGGTGGGGGAGTTCATGCATCAATATAAACAAGAATGCATGTCCAAACAAATGCCTATGGGTATATAATGCTTTTTGGTGGCATAGTCTTCGGTGGGTGCCTAGGTGGTGAAAGTTACACATCTTGCCTCACTTCATTGCTACACTTCTGCTTGTTCAGTTATGTTGGTCAACTTTATCTGTCATTATATAAGAGAGATGAGTAGTGAGAGGATAACAATTGTGGCTGTCCTGTACTTCCAGGATAATTAATGGCTACCATCACTGCAAAATTGGAAAAAACATGAAACTTGATATTTGCTGAAAAAAATTCCAATTGCTGACATCTCTGTTTATATTGTCAAACAGGCTCTCGAGAAACATATTTCAGCTCTGCAGAAAAATGTGGAGAAATTAAGATATGAACTCGTAAGGCAACACGAACATTTAGCTTTTTCTCTTCTTCTCTAGTGTCAATTTTATTCTGTGTTAATGTTGACATCTGTAGGAAAAAATGGAGAGTGTAAAGGACCAAGGGGATGAGGAACTTTATGACAGATTAGATGCCAATTATCCTACAGATGATGATGACACTGAGGTCTATTTATATCTGATCTGTTTTAGTCTTTATATGCTAAATCGGCTTTTGAACATCTTACTTTTTTGGTCTTTTTTATAGGAGGAAGGAGATGATGCATATCTTGAGGCATACAGCAGTGAAAATGATGCTAATTTTGATTTTGGTGATACTGATCAAACTGACAACATAGTTCGCAATGTCCATCTGGAAACAAGTTATCCATATAATGTCGACAACAAAGACTCTGAAACAGAAACTGAGGTCTCTATATGCTCCTTATCTGCTATCTTTGCCTAGCATGTACTTTAGTCCAACACTTTTTTTCTTTATCCACTTTAATAGGGATATGAACTGTGTCCTGAGACATCTGAGGGTGGAACTGAAGATGAAGATGATATCAAAAGCGCCGACTTTGTTCAACACCTCCATAGGGATTTTCCACACAATTTCCAGAATCAAGTGTCAGAGAGAAGTTGAGGTTTGTGATCTACATACATAAGCAATACTAGATATCACCCCGTTGTTAAATCCATTGGCGTAACACCCATTTATTTATCCACTTCAATAGGGCACATATGAAGCAGGTCTTAAGACATTTGAGGGAGACAGTGACAAGGATTCTGAAATCAAGAACGTAGTGTAGAATCGAGGATTGCAAAAGACATGCATAAGCAGTGATGGGTACGGCATCCATCAGCACCAACACCAGAGGAAGAAATATTCCAGTTTAGGTGATCAATAAAGTGGGAAGGCACAGGATGAGTTGCAGCAGAATTAGAGCAAAAGGACGGTGCCTTGCGGGAATCAAGATCTCTGACCACCTGCATACCCCTACATGCAGAAACATTATGTGGGCATATCAATGGCTATACATCCATAGTTTTTTATATTGTAAATTGGGGTCTTCAATTCTTATTATTCTTCCAATTTTTGGCAGATTAGCTTTAATTACAATATAAAGCAAGTTAGAGAAAATTGTCAATGTGAATGCCATCCATGGCAAGCCCCTTTTCAAATACAGTACCAGTGTTTGATCTTCTATGCCACTTGGAAAATTCCAGCGTCATGAAATGAATCTTCAACTAAGCTGACTATTAGGAGGGGTATCGCTCTTATCATTTAAGGCAACGCGCTACTTTGAAAGCTCACTTCAACCAAGAATTTCTTATGCTCTTCAACTGTTTACGAGATGTTTACGTTTCGGATTGACATCAGTAGATTACATTATATTAACACAGCTAGTCGCGAATTTGCGCGTTATGTGAATTAGAATGTAAAATTTTTTATAAAATAATATATATATATATATAATCTTACAATAAATCAAAAAATTAAATATTTCATAATTACTTTAACATTAAGTGTCACTAATACATGATAAGAAATTAAATTTTTAAAAATTAGAAAAATGATGAATCAATTAATCGAAGGATTAAGTAATAAACAAAAACGTTACAAATCAAGAAATAAATGAATCAATTTATAAGAATAACTTGTCATGTGATTGAAACAAAATCTAACTCAAAAAAAATTTGTCACATCAATATTTTAGCTTGTTTTTGCTTTAGCTTTATATATAAATATTAGATATTAGATTCGATGCATTACAATTTTTGACACGATAACCCATTTACATTCACACACTCAACAGAAAGAATTAGTGTGTGAAAAAAAAAAGATTTAAAACTCCAATAACTTTCAATGATATGATATCGTATATTTAATTCATTATATTTGTATTAAATCATAAAATATGATCTACTTCTCTCATTAAGAATCATTTAATTATTTTAATATTTAGTTTAATTAAGTGTGATAAAAATATAAAGTCAACAAAATATATAGATTAAGTTTAGCTTATTTAAGTTGCTACTATTTTTATAGGCTATAAAAAAACTAGTCATTTTTATATAAAGATATAATGAATTAAATTCTACACCAACATATATCTATTATAAAATATAATTCATTTGTTGTTATTATTATTATTATTATTAAAAAATAGTAAATTTATAATTTAAAATTTTGATCTGATTAATTAATAGAATTAATCACTTTTTATTTTATATCTATAAATTAATCATTTTCTATCCAAGTCATATATATATATATATATATATTGAGTCAGCTTATATAGAAATTGAGTGATGAATTTACATTGAACCGACTGTATTCTTAAATGTTTTAAATAAAATTATAAAACCTCATACGCCACCTTTGAAAAACCAAAACTCCAGATGAGATGACCATTGACCACAGTTTCAAAATCCTATGAACACGATTTTGTCACTTTCTTAAAGTAAAGACTAGGCCCTATGTTAGTAATGGGTTATTCTTCTTGGAATATACATATAAAATGTACCATTGACTCCATGGCCAAGTCTACCGGGAAATTAACAGCATTCCAGACGGGCCTTAATGACCTCAATTGATAGCGCGAAGGAGTATATATTTAAGCTGATTCATAGTATTTATTTGTGTATAGCAGTGGAAACCAAAAATTTTTGAAATTCCCGGGAAAGCAAAAGGCACAAGCCAAAGAAGAAGATGGATGATTTCTTCGAGATTGGTGATAATGTATTCTGGTATGATGAGCTTGATCTACCGAACCAAAGTGCTTTCCTTCCCTACTCAAGCAGACCCAGAAGCCAAATTTGGGTCAATAACAATTCTGGCGATGATAATAATGTTAATATGAACAAGAGAATGATAGAGTTCATGTGGAGAAATTGGCCTGGAAAGATTGAAACTCAAGAATCAGAGAGCGCGAGATGTTATCGGAGGAAGATGAGCGAAAGATTAAGGAGAGAGAACGAGAAGCAAGGTTACTTAGCCTTTCACTCTATACTACCTCTTGGCACCCAGGTTGGTCCATGCTTGCATGCGTGAATATGCTGCCCCTTCAACTGATGTCCAAACTCAATATCTCAACGATTCCAGTATTACTAAACTAAAGACTCAATAGTTACTTATCTATTTTTCAAGGAATGTTGATCTTTATATAATTGCTGCAGAATGATAAGAACTAGATTATGCAAATGGCGACGAGGAGAATTCGAGAGCTGAATGCATATGAGGAGGTGTTGGAGAGGAGAAACCATGAGCTTGAAGTGAAATTGGGTGCGATAGGAATAGGAAATATGAGTAATACAAAGATCGAGTTCAAAGTACGTAACCCAACATCTGGGGTGGATTACATTGTGGAAATTCTTAAGTGCTTGAATAGCTTGGGATCAAAAATCAGGAGCATCAAATCAAGATTTTCTGATCAGGAACTTGTTGCTGTTATGAATATTGAAACCGAGGTACGTTCTTCTAGCGTTGCTAGGTTCAAGCGACACCGTTCCGAATGACTTTCAACTCGTAATTTTACAACCTGATATATTTTAAATTAACAAGTTATATTTTGCAAGAGTTTAATTTTATTATTTTTTTTCCTGTTGCTATAGTGGTTATCATATAAGTATATAGAAAAAGGAAAATGGTTCACAACGCGAATTGCAACATTACCTGTGTCATGTTTGACACTTTTTTTTATATATATTTGGTTTTTATATATATTTGGAATAGAATTTGATATTATACTCAATGTATTAAATTCTATACTATATTTTTGTAATTGTATATTGAATTTAGATCATTGAAATACGGATCTAATTATAACAGTGTCAAAATAAATTTGTATTTGATTATACTAAATTCAATAAATGATTATAAAAATAAATGAAATGTTGATAGAATTTGATACTATAGAATATTTAAAAAAGAAGAAAAGCACGTGGGCAAAGTCATGAAACACATGCACACGGCCATAATTAGTCACGTTTATATAATACGCTAACTGTATATTGTGTGAATGATTGAAAGATTTCAGATGCTGAGGTACGAGAGGCAGTGTACAAAACACCACAAGATGTTGAACAGAAACTTCTCTTTCAGTTCCCAAAAGGTTGCAACCAATAGAGAGTTGGATGGCGACTACCATAACATAACCCAATAGTCTCTATGTTTTCTATATTTTATGCATTTACTTGGGGACGTAGAGTCCATCTGCTGTAGCCTACACAGTTCATTGACCCTCCATAAAAGCAACTAGTAAGCTTGCAAGTTCGCTGCCAAATTAGATAACCAATGGTTTGGACTTTTATTTTCCTCATGCTTGTGTTTTGAATTGATTAATATCATATGAGTATTTTATCTATTACGATTTAGTACGAGGAGATGTGAATGTCTAAAGAATTTTGCTACAACTTCCCATTAAAACTAGGGCAATACTTGCCTATATAGGTTGCGATACATCACTAGGATAAATAATTAGTTGTCTAAGTTCCTGTTAAATCAACGAAAAAAATTCTTTAATTTATTTTTTATAACATTAAAATCAATAACTAAATATAAAATTTCTATACTATTATATATTAAATAAGACATATAATATATTATAATTAAGAATGAAATTCTTATATTGTTTTTATTTTTTAATTAAAGATTTTAATAAAATTATATTTTCTTCTTAGTGTATTATTATT
>CATIWR010198493.1:0-74845 GCA_949677035.1 Omphalea diandra
TATATATATATATATATATATTTGCAAGCACATTCATCATGCATTTTAACCCATGTACACATGCTGCTGGCAACAATGCTCTTGGTGGCATTAAATATAGAAAGAGCACAACTATAAACTAATATTTTATGACATGTGAGATTTTGTGAACCAAGTAATGTGCTTTTCTATTTTCATTCGAGCAATCATCCCCACTTTGTAGGATGGCATCAAGTTCAGCAAATCAATGACTCAAATAGAATAAAGACCCTTAAGTAGCATAAGGAAAGGGAAAATAAAACATGTATACTATCTTATAAAGGAAATGCAAAGTGAATAAGGAGATGGGACCTGAAGGATGTTATGAAGAGAATACTAAAGAGTTCATATGGAACGCTTATTCAACAATTATTGTATTTTGAACTCATTATGGTAATTGAACGTAAGCTTGTATATTCACTATTCCATATTATGAAGCCTGATAACTAGAGTGAGAGAATCATATTAAGCAGACCACTAATCCTTACTAAATTACTGAGAACCATCATAAAGGATCCTCTAATGAATATTTATGGCCTTAATCTAAAGATGGACGATTTTGAGCAGAATGTTTAAAGTGGGTAGAAGAGGTGCAATTATTACAAGGCATTTGGAAGCTGAGAAACGACGCAGAAAGAACAAGCCACAGTTAACTTGCAAATGTATCACAAGTTACAAAAAAAGTCCTACCACATGTAAATAGTCAACCTTCTCCAAAATCAATGATAACTAATCTTGGGAGTCAACCTTTCACAAGCATTCACATTCCATAATTCATATGCTCCCTGCTCCAATGCTTACGACTCCTATCTTTCGAAGTCTATTTAGTCCCACATTTTTGGCATGAATTCAAAGTTTGTAGCAACATCTCTCTCACAAACATATACATTAAGAGGACCCAATATGCTCACAAATATAATTTTAGAACATGCAATCATACCTCCACCAAAGTATACTCGATCAAAACTAGCATCATGCAATGCCAAAGCAAACACAAAGGTAGAGATTGAATACATCTCAAAGGCCATGACATTATTCATAAAGGCTAGCACAAAATCCAACATATTAGATACTAAGGAGTTTTGCTCCATACCAACGGGTCCATTGCTTTGCCAAAGATAATATGAAAGTATAATTTATTAAAATTGATGCTATTTTTTTCATGCCTTGTGTGAAAGTATTATGCATACAATCAAGATTTATATATTTTAGCAAACTTAATATATAGCATTATAAAATAACTTTTTTACCATTTAAAAATGAAAGAAGTAATATTATTCTATTTCTTACATAAATTGAATTAAAATCAAAGTTATTTGTGTCGATTCATTTCTAAAAATTAGATTTTCCTTAACTAGATATTGTAGAAAATATGAAACCTAAAATGAGCAACCAGCCTTAAAGATTTTGCCATCAATTTCTTTTCTCAAATTATACTGATTTCTTTGTCAAATGTTGAAAATCACATATCGAGACCACAAAGTTTTGGATAGTTGATAAGTAAATTTCAATATGAAATGTTTGCTTGAAACTAAAGGAGGATCAAAGTTGCTGCTACCACATCATATTAACAATAAATTGATACATCTCAACCTCAAAAATAAAAAATAAGAAGCAATTACATCAACCATAAACAATAGATATAGATGGGAAACTAAATCACACTTGGGAAACATTAGATATATAAGGCCAAAATTTTCCACTGCCAAAAGAATGTTCCTCAAGTAATAACCAAGTTAGGTATAACATGGTAAAATATCTATGTCAGACAAAATAATTATTATGAAACTTGTCGTGAAACATGATAAATAAATGAGAGAGAGAGAGAGAGAGAGAGAAAGAAAGTTTTTTTCCTTTTTTTACAAGAAAGCCAATCTAAATTATTATTAGAAAAAAAAAAATCCACCATAAGAACACATTTTGGCAAGGGCATCCTATTTTTTGAAATTTTAAGTACATATATTATCTAGTTTGCAGTAAAAAAAAAAAAAAAAAAAAGAAAACTATGCTTAAACTTCAATCCTTGATAATATATCTCACTACCCTAATTAGCCCGCTTGCAAAAATATCAATCACTAACTAGCTGCCAGACAAAACAAAAAACAAAGCAAACGTAGTACTTTATATAATGAGCAAAATAGAAAAAAAAGTAGACATTATATAATTGAGTGCTTTCCTCAAGTAGAAATAATTAAGTTTGAGATTCAATTTCAAAACAAAGCAATTCAATACCAAATCCTCAAAAACAAAAATAGATATAATCAATTGAACTAATGACATCACTCTTTCTGTTCAATTTCCATAGTTTTCAATGTCCTAACTAATTGTTAATGACTAAAGATTTACTGGTTGCTTAGGGCCAATAAGTAAATGACATCAAAAGAGCCAATCATCCCAGTTGAAGTTGGAATAAAGATGAATTGTTTACAACAATATGATGAAAAAGAAAATGAAGAAAAACGTAGGCTCAACCTTAATTTCTTACAAGCTAAAAGAGATCAAGCAACAACATTAACAACAACATATAAGCAAAGGATGGCTCGACATCATGACAAGAGACGATCGAACTACAAGCTTTTAAGGAACCTTAATATTACAATAAGCAACATCGAAAAAGGAGAAGCTTGAGTAGGAAAGTTATGAGCAAATTGGAGAAGGCCCTACAGTAGAGTAATAAGAGCAATAAGTTACAAATTATCCACATTAAATGGGAAAATCTTATAAAGAACATGGAATACTAGTGTGTTAAAATCAGTTTTGTAACAACATATAAAGTAAGGATTTTGTAAATCCTACTTGGGCAAAAGCTTGTAAATGACGTAGCAATTAATGAAAGCTAAGACAAATTTACAGCTTGTTGACATAGCCTAAATATTGGTGAACCACATAAATTGCATGTCTCATACAAATATATAAAAGGATGGACAAGATAGTTCGTCCTCACAAATAAAAGGATGAATGAGAAAATCACATTTTCATGAATAAAAGGATGGATGAGAAAATTCATCCTTAAGTAAGAAAAGGTAAACAAAAAAAAAAAAAAAAAATCACATGGTGAATCATAAACTCAGTCTCAGCATACCAAAAGAAAAAAAAAAAATCCTTACTTGTTACATTAAAAGCACAAACACATCCTAGCTAAACATAAAATTGCATTCATTATTATAAACATTTAGAGTTACATCAATGCGAGTTACATTTAAAGTCTTATTTGCCCCAACAGTTGTAATATTGGCAGCAAAATGATCAACATCATCTCTTCCTCAATAATATTGTCAACTTTCTCTACTAAAGAAAAGGCAAGGCCTTCATCAAGGGGGGAAAAAAAATCTTTAATAAACTCAAAGTTGGCCTTGAGAAGATGAAGTAGGCAATCTTTAATCAATTATTGAAAGTATACAAAGATTCACTCTGAAATCCAAATTCAATGTGTTTAAAACTCACATCAAACTATGTACAAAAAAATAAAGAGTTAAAGTTCTAAGAATTAACTTTGCAAGAGTTAGCACAATCAATGGTTATTCTCTTGCATTCAAATCCATTTGGTGGTGTATTTATAGACTCCAACCACCAAAGAGATGTTAGAGATAAAACTATTTCATAATCTCCAAAGTTAGTGGCAAAATCTGTCATTTAATGCTTGACAAACACATTTTGTAGTCTAGACAACAATGTCGTAGTCAAGATCTTCATCCATGTCTAATAGTTGGTACATGTGGCAACATGAGATAGGTTTTTCATCAAATTAGCCGTTGAAACCCTCTTTAGTGCTCCAATCATCTCGGTTGCGAGGTATAAGTAGCAGGCATTACATGGATAACGGTGGTGAGACCTGGAACACGAACTAGAGTATTGTTCTTTGAAGGTGTGTTGCGACCTTTACATGATTATTATGGTCAAGACACTTAAATTTGTAAATGTGTCTTAAAACACTTGGCAATCTTTGATTGGAAAATATAAGTGCATCATTGTAGATTTGAGTGTCTCAGTCAAGACTCAAATGGCGAAATCTACCGAGAAACCAACTGTCCAAATTCCTTACAAGTTTTGCTAACGTAGCAGTCGTGATAATGTAGGTAGTGGTCGTGAATCATGAACAAACTTTGATTTTCTTCTCCATTCGACTTCTAATGATATTCTAACTTTATTTCTATCATCACAACGCTTGGACAAGATGATTAGTGCTTGTCAATTTATATTGTCAAGATCAAAAGAGAATTTTGACATAAGTTTGACCAATCTAGTCCAACAATCTTTCCCATTTTCATTTTCACAATCTAGATTGAATATTCAAATGATAGAGTCAATTATGCATACTCCAAAGTTAATGATTATGAAGTGATTCAAATCATAAGTATGAAATTGCTCTCCCTCAATCTATACTTCTCTTTAATTATTCAAATAAGATCATCATCTTAGCTTTAGTTTAATTTTCTCTCCCTTTTTTGTATATTTTCTCTTTTGTATATTCAGTCAATTATCTTTCATTGTTGTCAAGATCAAAAAGAGAAAATATGAGGAAATAAGAGAGAGAATGAGGAATATGAAAGGAAATACACATAAACTTGTTAATTGCATAAACTCAAATCATAATAGTAAACACAAGCAATTTGCACAATTGATCACAATTTGTCATATCAGAAGATAAATAAATTGATGAAACATAAATTGCATGAAAATTTCATAAAAACATAATTCAATCATTTAAAGATATTTGACCACACAAACTAAGGAAAAAAATTTAAGAATTTTCATATATGACCCTAATATATAGATGTTTTGAAGATCAATTTATACATTTGAGATGTAGAAAAGTTCAAATGCAAAATGAATTGATTCAACTCATCACACAATCAAATCAAACATGCTAACACTTAGATATATCAAGTAATAAAATGCATAGCAACTCGCCTAAACATATGCATAAATATATCAAGTTAAAAGCATGGGAGGTAAGATATACATTACAAGTGTAGTATCAATGGCTTGACACCAAATAATCATTTGAAACTTCATCCCTTCTTTATTAGCAATCTCCATTCACCTTTAGATTTCCCATGATGAAAATTTGGTGAAGGAATCCCCATTCTGCAATATCAAACACTTTGCTTTGGTACACAAACATATTTGAGTCTTTAGGGGTTAGTTTTGAAAAGATCCTCTAATTTGAGGTAAGCTTTTCTAATATAACTAAATGTATTTATGTGATCATACCTCATGTAATAGTGGCATTAGAGTTTAGACTTGTAAGTCTCTCTCCTATGCACAACCTTAGCATGAGTGAGAGACCTTCTTATACTTTGGTTATGAGAGTGTATGCAAGTACATAAGTGATGAGTAGAAGAGAAGTTTGTGTGTGTTTAAACATACATTTTTGAATACATGTATGCATAATTTGCTCTTTGACACTTAGCTCTTGAGCCTTAGGAGTCTTTCCTTTGCTCTTAAGTTTAGAAGGCTAAGTGCTAGGAGCACTCTTTTTCTCAACAACCTCAATACTAGAAGTTTGAGATATAGATGCTCTAATGAATGTAGGAAAAAAAGATGTAAATAAGTAAGCTCCATTGAAGCCTAAATCATGTTTCTTTAACAGAGGTATTTGAGATACAATAAGAGTATCCAAGGTTTCCTTCCCTTTGTGAAATCTTGAGATGAAATTCCTAAGTTCAATTACTTCACCTTTTAAAGTGTCATTTTCTTTTCTCGAAGAGTCAAGAGAGGATGAAGTTTTTGAAAGATTTTATAAAGATTTCTTGAGTTCTTCATTAGAAATTCTTAAGTCACTTACACGACTGTTTAAATCCTTAAATTCAACCTCAAGTTTTGAACATTTTTTCTTATAAGTTTTTATTTAAGACTTTATATTTATCACATCTCAAGGGTAGAGCTTCAGGAAACTCATTATCCACATCATCTAATTCATCATAATCATGAAAAGAATGTGAAGGAGTACTTACCTCATTGAAGGAGTCCTCTTGAGCCATGAAGTATAGGCTAACAACTTCTTCATCTTCTTCTTCCTCACTTAAGCTATTGTCCTATATGGCCTTGGAGATTTTCTTCTTTCCTTGTGGTAATAGGAAGATGACTTTCGTTGGTTTCTTATTTCTTTTCTCCTTTTCATCAAATCTTTAGTGCTTCGTAATATTTTGGCAAGCGCTTTTTCTTCTTTGTCACTTTCATTTGAGTCACTTGAGCTTGAATCATTTTCTTGCGCTTTGAAGGTGAGAACTTTGTTCTCCTCTTTGTCTTCTTGTCCTTGTAGCTTCTTTATCTCTTTATCCTTCTTGAGAGTCCTCTCATGAGTGAAAAGCATGCCAATGAGAACATAAGTTGACACCTCCCCAATATCCAGATTGGATTCTTGAATGCTACATGCGCTTGCACCAAATTTATCTAATGAAAGAGATTTAAGGATTTTATTATTTACCTCATAGTCGGTAAGAATTCTTCCAAACTTCATGTTTGTGACAATAAAGAGGAATATATTTGTCATGTTGATTTTCATTATGAAGAGCTCTTACTTCGTCACATACATCTCCAACCTACTTGATTTCACAAGAGTTGTGCTTTCATGATAGTTTTTTAGTGCCTTCCATATGACGTGTGGTTTGGCAATGTTGCACTCCTAATTTCTTCTCTTGACATGGAGCTTAGAAGAATAGTCACTACCATTTGTCTTCCTATGTGTTTCACTCCATTCTTCTTTTGCAATTGCCACATTCACTCCTTCAACCATTTTTGTTGGAGGTTTCTATTCTTTAAGTACATAATCCTATAAGTTGATGAGATCACTATCGAGATAAATCTCCATTTTATTCTTCCTAAAAGCATGATCATTGCCATCAAAGTGGAAATTAAGGTAAGAGTTGATTCGTTCTTATGCCATTGATCTTTTCTCATACAATTAAAGCTTTAATTGAGACTTAACTCTAATATCAATTGTTGGCCTTTGTGAAACAAGAAAGGGGGTTGAATTGATAGCAAATTTGAACTTTTGGAGAAAGCACACACAAATAAAAAAGAGTCAAAGAAGAATGAACATAAGAGATTTATAGTGGTTCGGGCGTTAACGAATCGTACATTCGCTCCTTAATTTACCAATTGGATGTTTCACTAAATCATTAGTGTTTTACAAACTCACACTCAACTTAGTATTTAGGCTCACATCAAACCTTACAAGTGTTTTCTCAAGGCTTACACTCAAACCTTACACAAGTGTTTTACCAAGGCTAATACTCAAATCTATACAAGAGTTTTTTAAGGCTCAATCTAAAACTCGAACAAAAGTTCTAAAGGCCTGCTCTTAAACCCAAACCCAAAGTATTTATAGTTCACACCACATTATGTATAAAGAAATAAAGAGTTAAAGTTATATGAATTAACTTTACAAGAGTTTTAGCACAATCAATGGTTATTCTCTTGCATTTAAGTCCATCTAGTGGTGTATTTATAGGCTCCAACCACCAAATAGACGTTAGAGATAAAACTATTTCATAATCTTCAAAGTTGGTGGCAAAATCTAGCATCATTGGAGATTTGAGTGTCGCGGTCAAGACTCTCATTGCGACATCCACCGCAAAACTAACTGTCCAAATTCCTTTTCAATTTTGCCAACGTAGCAGTCGTGCCATGTAGGTAGTGGTCGCAAATCATGAACCAACTTTGGTTTTCTTCTCCATTCAACTTCCAATGATATTCTAACTTTATTTTTGTCATCAAAACACTAGAGAAGATGAATAGTATCTTTCAATCTATGTTGTCAATATCAAAAGAGAGTTTTGACATAAGTTTGACTAACCAATCGAACAACTTCTCTCCAACCCTTCAAGAAAGAGGGCAAGTTAGAGAACAACATGTCTAACTAAGCACTACAATGCCAATGGTCCTCGCTTGAATAAGGTCCATAGTTATAAAAAGCACAAAACACTAGGGCACTAAGGTTAAGTTTCTTACCTAATCCCACGAGTTCCAAACACACTAAAAGCAAAATTCCATTGGGATGCATTTGAACAAGAGCAATTTGGTGGAATTTAAAAAATTATTGAAAAAAAAAGAAAGAAAAAGGAGTAATTATAACTCACATTTGAAAAAGTCATAATAAAGTACTAAACCATTGCATCTACATCATCATAAACTCTAAAGCTAGGAGGGACCTCGAGGGTAATTGATGCAGGAATGGAAAAGGCCTGATGTGGTCCTTCAAGATCTATTTCAATGACAGAAGAAGCATCGCGACTCACCTGCAGTACCTCACAAGGGTCTCTAACCTTTCTAGATGTGAGAAAAGCTTTGAGGAGGCAGAAGAAATAGGAGTCCTAGTGTTTTCATTCTCTGAAGTCATGATAGGGAAAAAGCAAGAAATTTTCGTACCTTAAAATGCAAACGTGCAAACCCATAACAATGAATTTAGAGAGCAAATGTGAAACTGAAGAAGTTAAGAAAGTAATAAGGAGAAATTAAAGGAGTGGTTTATAAACAATGTAAGGAAAAGTAATTGTCTAGATCATCTCCATTTGGTGATATGCGTAAGAGGAGGAAACAAAAAGTCTTCGCAAATTAAAATTTCGAAATGAAAAAAGAAAAGTTGTTCCTGCCAAAAACCAAGCATAAATACTTGGTAAAGTATTGTTCATGGACAAGTTGATAACTGGCAGAGTTCAAATTGGTTAGCAGAGTTAGCCCAAAATTAATTAGCACAATTAGCCCAAGGACGAATGAATAGATTGAGAAGAAATGGACAAACAATAGATGAGTGGAAGAGCTAACAAAGACGCCTTAGCATCAATGGCTAGTCTGACTCTCATTGAATAAGGATTGAAATGGTCATAATGGAAGTATCTTGGCATTAATGGGATCCTGCATTAATAGGGAACAGTTATACTAGGTATCTATATAAGTTTATGAACCATTGTCTAAAGGACATCTTATATCTCTCACTTTAGATTTCATTTTCTCTCTATCATTGTTTTAAATACCATCAGCAATTCTGTTATCACTTAGCATAAGCACTTTCTAGTGTTCTATGTTTATCCTGCCCAAGGTAGTCATTTAGCAGCTGGAAAGTTTTTATAGGCCCTTTCTCTGGTCTAGCATCAATTCTAAAAAGCATGGTGGGTTGGTTGCTTGGAATGAAGTGTGTAAAGCCAAAATAGCAGGTAACTTAGGTTTTATACCAATTCAAGTTTCAATCAAGCTGCTATCACTAAACATTTTTGGGATTTGGTCACCAGTAATGCTTCTCTTTGGGCTCAATGGGTTACCGCTAATAAACTCAAGACACCCAATTCTTGGAGCATCACTAAGCCACTAGACTGAAGTTGGAGTTGGAGAAAGTTGTTGCAACTCAGACCTTTAATTCAGTCCTCCTTCAATCATCGCTTGGATAATGGTAAGAAATTTACGTTTTTGTATGATCCCAGGGTTCAAGGTCAGTCCTTAGTGGAAAAGTTTCCTATGGTGAATATTGCAGATTCTGAGGTTAGTAAGTATGCAAAGTGAATGAACTACAGAGGAATGAAGAATGGAGACTATCAAATTGTCCAGATGACTTTACTCTGTATATTAGGAATATCTCCAAACTCATCAATATAGAGCAGGAAGATGTAATAACATAGAATTTGGGCTTCCAGGGTAAGTTTTTTATTACTAGCATGTGGAAGTTTATGCAAGGAACTGATCAACTGATGTCTTGGGCAAAGTTAATTTTTTTCCTCAGCAAATTCCTTTATTGCTTGGCTGTCATTGAAGGGGCGATTGCACACTAAAGATAATTGCATAAATGAGGTATTAGTTTTACAACAAAATGAGCTTTCTATGATTCAGCTGCACAAAGCATTGAACATCTTCTTCTTGATTGTTGTTTCCCAAAAGGAGTTTGGAAATGCATTTTGGAGTGATCTCAGGTTAATAGACCTTTAATCAGATGGAGAAGGGAGGTTAGCTAGTTTTCTAGGAAAACAGCTAGAAAATCATTGCTAAGTGCAGAAAGTTTGCAAAAGGATTAAGGAAGTTTGGTTAAGTTTGGGTTCCAGAAACAATGTACAACCACATAAGAGTTGGATAGACAAGCGAAAGTAGTCTGTATAGAATTGTTTGTTTCTTTGTTAGCAGCTATAGCTGTGAAAACAATGGATTCCAGAAATAATGTAAAGCCACAGACTAATTGGATAGACAAGTGGAAATAGTCTCTATAGAATTGTTTGTTTCCTTGTTTTCACAACTGTAACTGTGGGTTGTACAGATTGTTTGATATTAATTCAAAATTCTCACTTTGACTAAAAAAAACATATCGTACACAGTTTTCAGAGGGTGTAAAAATAATTCAGATTACAAAAATGTTTAATTATACACAAATATGAGATTAAAGCCTACCAGAATCAGAAATTTTTAACTAAAACAGATTCTCAAACTTAATCGCAGGCTTATAGTATGTCAGTTACTTTGAAACCATAAAAAAATGCGTTGCCCAAAACAAACTACAAGAGATAAAACTTGGAGCTCAGTTAGCATACCTGGATTCAACCGACATGTTTACGCTTGCCTATTCTCAAACTTAACCTTAGGCTTATAGTATGTCAGTTACTTTGGAACCATATAATTGAGAGAAAACTTGGAACTCTATTAGCATAACTGGATTCAACCGATATGTTTACCCTTGCTTATTGTATTGAACGAAACTTTAAGGACTGATCACAAAAAAAGACCTAAACTGTTCCTCAATTCACAATTACAGCCCATATTTATCCATTGCAATTGTGGCTAAATCATTTCAAGATTTTGATGCCATGTGACGAGTTTCTCCCATTTTATTTTGATATATTTTTACTATTTTTTTTATTTGTTGACATTTATTTGGTTGTGAAATATTATAATACGTGCTGAGTTGACACTAGTAAAAAATCACAAGATAACAACATTTTTTTAATGTTTAAAATTTAGGTATTTTTTACAAATATATTGGCCTAATGACAAAAAAATACCTAAAAATTGTCAACTCCCGCTTTTATTAGGGAAAAGTTCACAAAAGTATTATGCAGTTTAACCATTTTTTTTTATTTATAGCTTGAGATCCATTTCCTATAATTTTGATACCTTATAATTCGATATTAGATGGGCTAACGCCATCTATCTTGCTAATGTGGTGAGGCAATATAAATTATTAAATTATAATTATATAACACATGTTAAAAAGTAAGCTCTAGCTAAGATCTTAGTTATTTTTCACTTAAAACTAATTACTTACAATTAATTTTCGTCCTTTAAATGATAAAGAGTGAAAATAAAAATAAAAATAAAAATTACTTCAAGACTTCTTACTTGCTATCCCCGTCTTTAATCATTAATTACTTTTCAAAATTGACTCATTTCATGACCTCAACAGATGCTTATCTTCAACTTTGAACAAATAACCGATTTGGATCTGTTGTCTCTCAATCATACTCTCTCTCTAATTTTCAGGAACAAACCCAAGGGCTCCAGAGAAGTAGGGTGTGTCGAGGAAACCGAGTGCTGCAAATCGGCAACAGATAAGCACTTGAATATAGGACAAGAGGTGAAAAATACTCTCAAATTTGGTTAAGCTCATGATGTAAGTGGTGGGGCTGATGAGATGGTAATATTGATAGAGATTAGGAAGTTGGAATGAAATACTTCCAGGTGAAATTGACAGTAGAAAGGACTTGGAAGGAAAGCCATGGCAACAAGCTTGGACTAAACCCAAGTTTCTTGGTTACAATAGCTTACTTGCACAATTATCTTTTCATTTCAATGTTTTTGTAACTGGTAGAAGATGAGATGAAATAGATCCAGATGGTAGAGAATTCATATTGAAAATATGCTTTATTTGGAATTTTTGAATATTTGGTTTTTTTTTTCTATTTCAAAAATCTTATTATTTAATCTACTTTCATGATTTTTGGGTTCAATGATAATATTATTCAAGATGCACTATCCATATTTTGCGTTTGATTTCAGAATTTTTCCATTTCAAGTGCTCAAATAATTTCTGTCAACTTTTTTTTAAAATTTAATTTCTTTAAGTTTGTACATATTTGATAAGAATCTAGATTTGAAGAAGCCTCAAATTTTACTTGTTTTTATTTCATTAAGCTAAATTCTGTGTGTAACATGTAATATTTAAAATTTTATTACCACATGGCTTACTAATAAAATCTTGTTGCTCACGGAAAGAGAATGTGATGGACTGAATGAGTTTCAGAAAATAGATGATTACCTCAGATGGAGGAACCCCATTTCCCCTCATTATTACGAATCACCAAGCATTGCAGTATGTCATTCCCATTTAGATTCTTGCAACCCTTCTTAACTGAATCAAATGGGTCCACAATTGCGGAAGTGACAGATTTTCTCCTACGAGTAATGCTATTCTGCACAAAATATCTACATGAAGCTTTTTACAAATGATATTCATGACCAATTCCAGCATAAGATGTTCCAAATAGTGGCCCCACAGTAGGTCTTTGACTACTAACACAGTCCCATTAGACAGCCACACCATTTGTGCAAAATTTTGTGCAGATATTTCGTGCAGAATAGCATTACTCTTTCTCCTACTGGCAACAAATACCTAAATAAGGAATAACAAGAAGCCAACTGTGCACATTAAAGGAAAAAATAAAAGTTAGCTAGGATGTAAGAAAAACTAAGCTAAATGCAAGCAGCCAAAATTAAATAGCAAAGCAAGCAGAAAGAAGCTTCAGAAATTACTTTCTTAAACCAGGGTACTAAAACTCTTTGCATGCTTTTTGATATCCTATCAAGGGTTGAAAAAACTGGAGCCACCCATATTGACAGCTATAAGCATTAATATGCTTATAAACACAGCAAGCCAAACTATAGCTGATCCTGCAATTAACAAGTAAAAATGTGCATGACAAAAAGAATAATTGAACGAACCTTAAATATAGAACTACTATATACCTCCAGAACCTTCAGAACGTCTGTTAGGATCTGAAGGCACTGACCCAG
Organism: Omphalea diandra; assembly: GCA_949677035.1. Lineage (NCBI taxonomy): Eukaryota > Viridiplantae > Streptophyta > Magnoliopsida > Malpighiales > Euphorbiaceae > Omphalea > Omphalea diandra. The sequence goes on from CATIWR010198493.1 coordinate 13,009, forward strand.
AACCAAGACCAGATGACACTGCTACTGGAACATCATCCAAAACTTCATTGCTTTCTGTCTCTGATGCTACAATTCCTTGAAATTCCTCGCTCACAATTAAAGCTGCTAGAACATCCATAAATGACTCTCTATCTGAGTCATCTGAAGAATCCTTTCCAGTTGACTCCAAAGTGATACTTGATTCATCAAAATCAGACAACTCGTCATCTGAAGCATAAGTATCAATGCACTCCACCAAAGTCTTGTCGTCATCCTCATCCTCAACATATGCTTTGTATGTCAGTCGTAGTAGGATTTGTCCATAGGACCCCTTTCTGAATAGTCCCCAACCTCCTTGTAAGTTCACAATTCTGTCTGTTGGTACGGTGTCTTGGAGAGATCCTAGATCAACCTGAAGACAATGTTAAAATTATGGCAAGAAAATCATATAAAAAAATTGAAAGAAATAACAGCAGCAAACAGACCAAGACTTCCCATCTGTGTGTGAAATAGAGGATGAAAGCAGGAAAATTACAGCAAGAAAAAATGAACTGCACTGAGGATGGGAAACTCCAAGAAACCAGTGAATAACAATTAGGATAATAACATCCTGTGCACATCTCCAAGCTACAAATAACATTAACACTCTACTAAAGCGTTCAATAATGTTATCTGGAACAGAAAATAAGGTACTCTAGGATATTGAACTTCAATTGGATTAAGAAGTGACACTGATTGGCTACATATGCTTTCCAGAGCAACAAAAACAGCATTACATATCTTGAGGCATTGTAATAAAGTTCTGACAGCAGTAAACAGCCCCATAATGCCTTTTGAGAAACTCAAAATAGTTGGTGCTGAAATTATTAAAGCCATAGAGAATAACAAAATTCCTTATAAGAGCAACTCAATTGGACATCAGATAACTGCACATCCAATGGGAGGTCATTGAATGTTAAGAGTCCCAGATTATGGATCTAGTTATATGGTGATTTAGTTGAATATCAAAGGAAAGGATAGCGGATTCATGAAAGGAGAGAACCCCATGATCTCCAAAGGCTCATCAAGAGAGAACCCAATGACCTCAAGAGAACGAGTTTCTGTATAAAAATACTGCTTGATTTTCTCTTCATTTGCCATTCATGCTTAAATACTAAATAGGAAAAACTGAGACAATAACTTACACCTACAAACAAGGATAACTAATCCCACCAAATACATTCCTACTACTTGATAGCTTCTACCACAACTAGGTACACTCATGATTCCTACCATTGAAAATACCACATTAAGTAAAATAACACATAATTAGCATAATTAATGAAGTTAAACAAGTTACATAACATCAAACTATCATTTTGAGAAGCCCACATATGATCGGAAAACTCTTTTTAGTCTTAGAAATAGTGATCCTAATGAGATTTGAATTCTGATACTTCAAACAAGCACAACATGTTGGTAAACTTGGTTCTGTTTTCAACCAATTTTTGTATGAAAAATGTTACTTAAGGAAATAAAAACGAAACAAAAATGTTGGGAAAAATATCACTTCAAGCATTTCAACTACTAAATTTATAATTAACGCCTTGGAAAACGGGGCATGAACTTTCCAAGAACCATTACACTAAACATAATGTGAAATCACAAGCATAATAATTGTTACATTATCGCCAAAAACTTTATTTTTTTCACAAAGTTTTTTTTTTTATCATTTTGCTGACAAATTGCAGGATTTGCTTCAGAACAGGCTGTAATTTTCGAGTCTATTTCATTGGGCAGAAACTCAAATACACAACTGCAATTGAAATATGTAATTGCTGGCTTTATGTAGCTGAAATCTGTAATTGAAATCTGCAATTATTTTACGGTTCAAATCTGATTCCAGTGAAAAATAAGGGAAAAAGTTAAACATCATTTGTTGTGGACAAGTTGGTGTTTTTGGCTTCCAAAGAGCCGATGCTTTCAGATCTTTTATAGGGGTTCTCTTTAAACGTTATCCAACTTGATTGGAGGAATTACTTTGTGCTTTATGTTCTTATTTGTGTCTATTTTTTGGGTTTATAGGAGGACTTCTTATCCTCCATGGTATACACAATTCTTTGTTAACAATAAAGATAGAGATGTTTTACCAATTCAAATGGACACATATAAACTCAAATTAACCCCAAATGGTCAATCCCCTCATTCGCACGTTATCAAGGGGCCAGATGACATGTTATGACATCTATACATCCATATGATTTTTAAGAGCTGAGACTCAAAAAATTAGCCCTAATCCTCTAAGGATTTGGAATCCCAAAGACCGATAAAGAGTTAATGTTATCCTAAATCAATAAAGTCTAAAAATAGAAACACTAAAATAAACAAATAAATAAAGACTCCATAGACATTCGCCAAACTACTTCCACCAAAGTTAATTATCACAAAAATCCCTGCCCTAACTTAAAATGGTAGACTAAGAACTAATTTATTTTATTATCCTCGTAATTAAAACTTTAAATGGATAAAAGGATTAGAAAGTACTCTATAATATCCAAAATAAACTTGTTATGATATCTCAACCATAATTTTGAGTTTCTCCACTCTTAAAACTTTACTCTTCAACTTATGCCTTACTAGTGCTTAAATGCAACTAGTGCTTATATTTTTTGAAGTAGAATGCCATCCACAATCTAAATGAATAACAATGAAAAAGATACTATATCTCAGTCAGACAAGCTTCATGCTTGTTAACTCATCAACTTATGCCTTATGGCATTGCCAAATCCAATATTCCTATTTTTGCTGAAAATGTTGATCCATTTACACTAAGCTCGAACAGATATATAGCTGCATGCTAATCCATTCGTCAATACAACTATCATCATACGGTAAAAACACCAATTACACTCCAACTGATTAGACAGCTAGGTCACTAAAACTCGACAAAACCATCTACGGAGCTGAAGTAGAATTCCTAACATCACAAAAACTCTTTTCCGTACCATGTAAGTAGAAAACCCAAGCAGTTCATCATCATATAAAGAGAGAGAGAGAGAGAGAGAGAGAAAAGCAACTTACTGCAAATCATTGGCACCGCGTGATGTTCTGCGCTCAACATTCCTGACAGACAACGGCTCGTCGCCCAAAGAGAATTGCTTAATCTCAACCCTCTCCACCTAATCAGGCTTCTTAAGATTATCAACAACAGGCTGCAGCAACCCAACAATCCAATTCTCAAGTCCAGCTCTAGAAACCTTCCACAATTTCCCCAACACCATATTCACCCACTCCACTGACTCCTTCCTTCTCAAATCCTTCTCCAAGAACAAGGAAAAACTTGTAGGAACTTGTGGCCATGGCCCAGTGGGACCTACACTGCCCATGATTTTAGCAGTTTTCCTCGACGTCCATAGCTTATCGAAAACTACCCCTACAAAGAAGAAGAAGACGAACAACCCTACAACGTTTCGGTTAATAGGAGGAGGAGCTGGGATTGGGTGTATCACTCCTAGCTGAATCCTTAGCTTGTGTAGCATTGGATCTTCTTGGAAATCAACGGTGAAACTGGAGCCCATTTGGATGGACGGTGCTGTTGATTCCTCCGAAATCTCTCCTTGGCTCTCCAATTCATTGGCAATCCGTTTGAGGACAAGATTTCTCGCACCTAGCCTGGTGGAATGAGCAAAATTACGGTTTTTCCCATTGGTGGGGATTACACAAGCGCGGAAAGAGAAGCTTCGGCTGCAGAAATTGGTGTGAAGCTTTTTCCTTCTTCTTTTGGAGAAAGGAATTGTTTGGTAACTGTGATTCAAATTTTTACAAGGGCAGAGTTGAGGAAGAAAAATCGACAATGAAGAAGAAAAAACCGTTGTTTTCATACTTCTGATTTAAGATTGAAAAATCGTGAGCTTCAAGTTGTTGTTGACATTAGCCAGCAACATGAAACTCAATTCCAGGACTGTCCTGTAATCTTAAAAAAAAAAAAAAAAAAAAAAGTTAATATGAGTTCAAAAAAGAATAGAAAGAAGAGTGGAGGACATTGCAGAGCAAGTGTTTGCGTGTTTGAGTGATAGAGGGAAATTCTTGAAAAGGAAAACAGACCGAGAAAATGGTCAGTGACGCGTGTTGGTGGGGTATATTGTTATGTTTAGCACATGTTTTTCGATGTGTTGTATTCTGGTCACAGCCTGGCTGCAAAATTGAAAGCCTCAAAATACGGATGACAAATCACAAGGTTTTCTTCTTCTTCTTCTTCGCTTTTCATCTTAAACGCACGTGGGCCGACGGACTCCTCTTACTTTTTTAATTTTTTTTTTTAAGGTGGGAAAAGTAATTATAAAAAAAATTATATAAAAAAAATATGAGATTTTGCAATTTTTAACATTTCTATACTACACACTAATATTTTTAAAATCAAATTACAGAACTAATTAATCAATTTACGATTTTTAATTTAATCGATTTGATTTAAATATAATATTTTTATTTTTTTAAACAAATATTTAATAATGCTTAAAAATATTTAAAAAATTAGAAAAAATATATAATATGATAAAGTAGTTAAATCTATTTTTTAAAATTTAAATTTTAGATAAATTATTATAATTTTCAAATTTTAAAATTTCTTCACAGAACAATATAGTTTTTAATATTGAATCAATTTTATTTTATTTTCAATTTTTTGAATGACTGATTTTTAATACTAAATAGAATTGAAACATTGTTAAATTTTTTATTTTATTGGTTTAATTAATTGATATATTATTTTATATTTATTGTATCAAAATTTTAAAATTGGTTTAATATGTAAATATGTAGTTATTGGCTATAAATTCGATAATTGGGTGTGTCACATGTGTCAAGTACATGAACTCTAAATAAAATTACACTTTTACCAATTTCTAAATGAAACTGACCATGGATTTCCAAATCACCTTTTTATCATAGTTTGTTTGAATTAAAATTAGAACTCCAAAAACATCAATTCAAGTTGTAAATAGAAATTAGAATAATTAAACTAGGCGAAAGTAATTGAAAAGTGTTGAAAATTACTTAATATAAAATGATTGACATGGTTGAAACAATAACACGATAAATAAATGATATTAACAGGTGAATGAAAAAAAAATTATAATAAATTGGCTTAAAAGTAGTAATGAATTTAGCTTGATGAGGTATTATAAGATTTTAGTTGGTATTTACGTGATTGTTGGTATTATTAAATGTATGATTGTGTGTAGGTAGGTGTCATCCATCTCACTAGGGTCCTTTCAATTTATAGTGTCAAGGTTAACTATCTTTGTCACATTTTCCATTCAACCCAATACTTTAGTGGCATAGTGCTTCATTTACCTCCTATTTTTCAACTCTATATACCCACTTCATCTAGCATGACTTCCATTCAAAAGGATAAATTTTATTTAATTTTATTAAATGAAAATCATTATCTAATAATAAACTGGATGAGCTTGGCTAAAAATATTTGAGTTGGGTTAGAAATGTTTAGGTACAAAAAAGGCCCCTTTCATCTACATAACCTAGCCCAAGTCATGGTTTATTTAGATACAACTTCCTTCATTTTCTTCAAACCCCATCATCATGCCTAACAAATACAAGCTCATGGTTCAATTTTTTTTTATTATGATGAATAGTATAGAAAAAATTAGGAAAAAGAAGAGAGAATTTCTAGTAAAATTACGTAAAATTTTAATTTCTCAACTTACTAATTCTTCATCTTCCCTTTGAAACTTTTTTTTTTTTAACCTTGTCATCTCTAAGTTAATTTTCACAATCTCCAAGCGAAAATCCTTTTCAAATCTCCTTATCACCAAACTCATTTCAAATTTTTTAACAAACTTCACCAAATCTCTCCAAATAATTTGTTGAGATAATTCTCCATTCAAAATCTCCCTTTATTTCTTTGTTTAAAAAAAAAAAAAATCAAGAGACGCATTTAAATTCTTCCACCATTAATCTTTCTTCTTCTTCTTCTTCTTCATTCCTATCTATTTTTCTCTCTCAAAAATCCCAAATCTATTCACAATTTCACTCATCAATTAAAACAAAAAATATTTTTTCTTTTTCCCAATTGGCGCCAACATCTTACTACTAATGACTCCTCTCCTTTGCATAACTCCAACCACTATCGTCATAACCCCAAAGTTGGGATCTTTCCCTCAGTTCACCCCCAATTTCAAAAACCTAAGCCTTAAATTGAGCTTATTTTCTTTGGCCTTTTGGGACCCAAACTATCAGGACCCGAATTCTAGGTTGTGTTAGCGCTAGAGAAATGGAAGACTTAAGATCACTAGAATCTATAAATAAGCCTAATTACTCATTGTTAAAGCTCATTTTTAAGCTCTCTAATGTCTTAAATCTTAAACTTATACTTATTGGCCATAAATATTACTAACTTTCATTTGCCCTACTTTAGATTCTTATGATAATACAAATGGAAAGGTAAGGATTTAAGTGAAAATTAATCCCAAAAATTTCATAAAAGCGCTTTTTTACATTATGTTATAGTCGTTTAATTCATTCCTTATCATGTCTTAACTAGGAAAGTCTAGACTCACAAGTCATTTTCGTACTATCCTTTCCTTTTCTTACTTTAATTATATACGTTTCATTAAATATTAAACTCTCCTATTCACATAATCCCGTAGTCAAAGGTTTGCTTAAAGTCATTCTAGCTATAATATTTTTTCATTATTATAAGCATTCCTCATTTATCTCACATGTGCCATAAATCCTAATATGCCTTAACATCATTTTCATTGATCATGCAACATAATTATTTTGCATTATATTAACCTTAGATCATATCGCATTATTTGTAACTTAGACTTTGCGAAGATTACTAACGATACAAGATATAACTTAACATTTACTTAATACATTTATATAACTCTTTCAGTTATGTATATACATCATTATTATAGGCAATTATGAAGAAACAATATGGTGCCTTAACAATATATGATACATAATTTAAAACTTTATCTCTAACCTTTAACCTTAAACATATATTCATGGCAATAGTCTTATGCTTATCCAATAAAACAATTTGTGTGTATTAGGGGGGTTGAGCTCCTTGTGAAAAACTCAGTGAAGAATTTATATTGTCGAAATACATGCTCACATGCCTTAACATGAATGCATTTCTATCTGCATGCCATAACATTTGCATACAACACTTGTATAACCTAACATTACATATATGAGTAGTCAAGTCCATGAGAAAACGTTACTTAGGTTAATTATCTTTCTAGCATATGAGAGTTTCCTTACCAACTATGCTTGTAGGAGAGTCACCTCACCAACCGTGTTTGCAAGAGAGTTGTCTCACTAGCTGTCTTTCTCTTACACAGGAAAATTTCCTCACTAGTCATGTCATGGATGCATTACATTTTATTTTCATACATTGGTTATCTCATCCTTGTATAGCTAGTTATGACTCATTGGGTTCCCACTTCTTTCTTGAACTACTCTCATATCATATGGCATTTATACACAATATTGTATTATGGCATTTCATTGAATGTTATAACAATGCTTATGACTTTTATAATAACATATCTTAGCCTACATTTAAACTTATGATGCATATATGCAATGAAAATGAAAAGCAACTAAAATCTCTGACCTCTCATTTTTAGCCATAGCTCTTTCTTGCTTTGACGTTTCTCTTTATCTATCTCTTTACTTAGTGTTACTTGTTTTTAATCATCTCACTCATACACATGCCAAAGCATAGACATTCATTACATCACTACTGTAGCAATTAAAACATGGAGAGTTAAAAGTTACTTAAACTCATCCATAGAATATAAATATAAACATATAACATAATAGGGCAAAAGCACTTTCTAAGGACAATGAAGTTCTAAACATCAATCAAACATGCAAGCATAAGTTTCATTATCTTTAACTTATAAATTAACTATCATCTTTGATACTTAGCTCATTGTCACCATTTTCTTTTTATCTCATTCATAACATCAACATTGACATTACCATTTAATCATGTAGTAATCCACAATTATAATCCTTAACTCATTTCATAATCATCAATTAACTTATTTCATAATCATCAATTAACTCATTTCATAATCATCAATTTATACTTATAAATTCATTAACATACTTATTTTTCATCATAACTTATCCATATCTTCATTAAGACATCCATACTTAACTCTACCCAATTAGGATGTAAAACACCTTTCATCATTTGGTTAAAACTTTAAACCTCAAGTTTATAATGCTATATAAAATTCAAGAACTCAAATAATATTAAGGAACTTCAACTAGCTTAAGTATCCTTGTAATTAAAACTCATTTATGCAAGAAATAATTAAAAGCTTATTAAGAAATCAATATTTAACTCAATACAAGTAAGGTGCCAGACATCCTTGAAGCCTTAATTTTCATCATAAATAAGAACTTTAGGATGTTAATTAACATTCAAGAAGTCAATAATAATTAAGAATTGATGTAATTAATCCACATATATCAACAACTCCCAAACCCCAATTGTGTACTACATTAATATTATCGTAAGTTCAACCAATGTCTATAACACTAATTAAACTTAATTTCCTTCTCAACATGAATCTTAGAACACTAATTAACATATAATTAACCATTAATTGTCAAGAACTAAAAGGAACAATTCACACACTTTGTGCACATCTAAAACTCCTTTTGAAGATAACATCACTTTTCATGTCATACTAACACCAAACTTCATCTCTTCCATAACCACTAAGCTCCCAAAAACATAAACACAACTTAAAAACCCTAAACACACTTATTCAAGTATAAAATAGATATACAAGAAATATGGCAGATTATAACTTACTTGAAACAAGGAGAAGAAAGTCAGCAACTTACTTAAAAGATGAAAAAATATGGATGAACAAACTTGATTCTCCTAACTCGAGTTGGTGGCCATGGATGGAAAAAAGGTTTTGGGAAGGTTTGTGTGAATTTTTAACTACTAACAACTGAAGAAATATGATGTTTAATCATGAAAATAAAAAGGAAGAAGGTGGTAAGGAGATTTGAGGGTGTAAAATGATCAATTTGGACATGCTTCCTTGTTTAAGCAAATTAAGCACTTTTGTCTACCAATTGAAGTTTGGTTGCCAATAGTTCTTTTTACTTTTCATGAATTTTTACTTTATTGTTCTGCTTTGATGGTTTAGAATTAATAAGTATACAACTTATGGAAGCCTTGCTTCAAACTCTTTCTTCTTTCGTTCAAAAATCTTTAAACACTAACTATAAGCATTTAAAACTCATTTAAAACACATCATTATCATGTCTTTTGAATGTACATAGGCACACACATTAAAAAAACATAAGGAACAACATCAAGATAAAATAATTATGTAACTATCAAACTCTTCCCTCATTCCTTTAGGACATTTCAATTACCAACTTTAGGCACATAAATGCATCTAAAACACACTTATATACCTTAATAGCCATTGAAAATCATGCACTTAACTTAGCTTATACCTTAGCTTACATCATTCTTCCTCATTTCTTTTTAACATGTACTTTAACATAACCTTTTGCCATATACAATATTGACATATTCTTCATTATTAAACCTCTTTCATCATTCATACATATTCATTAATCATCATTTCTTATATGTTATGCATCATAATTTACACTTTCCTCTTCTTACAACTTAACATCTTTCACCTTGATATCACTTAGTCATCCTTTTTAATCCATATTATATCTTAATAAATCATCATTATATCATTGAAATCATTATCATCACATAAAATTTAGTTTTCTTATATTAATTAGTTAGGGAAAAGAGTCCTTATTTATAAAAGACCCTTAAGAACTAAGTTTTGGGCCTTATAGGAATTGGTCAAGTCTCTTTAAGTGGTGAAATTAACTTCATTAGGTTTGATATCACCAGTTCCCTCTCGACTCCTTACTATTGCAAGCTTTCAACCAATACTAATAGTAGCAATCGATGCACTACCTTTGGTGATCTCAGCAAGCTTGATCGAGTTAGCCTTTTCCCTTTTAGTGCGTTAAACTAGACTCAGGTTGGGTGCCTTTGGTTTAGTCCCATGATATTCACCATCCTTTTATGACTCTTCTCTCTCCAAAAACAAATCCACCCAATTCCATTATAGAAAGAAATTCAAGAGAGGTTAGTTTCAATGTTTGCTTCTTAATTTTCAAAGATTTGATTGCTTTTGGAGAGCTTTGGCATGTTTGCTTAGATTGGGATTTTTTATCCTTAATGCTTTTGTGCGATTGGAATTTATTTATGAATGGCTACCATTCAAAATTTCATTAAAATTCAATTTGGTATAATTATATTGTGATAATATGCACCATCTAAATAATCTTTACCAAATTTGATGAATTTTTATGAACATATTTTGGAACTAATTGCCAATTTTAGGCTTTGTTTGCTTGGGGATCCATACACTTCTTATCATTTGTCCATGTTGATTATTTTAAGTATGAATATGGATTTATTAAGCGATTTTGTGACCTTGGATATGAGTCAACATGCTTAGCCAATTATTATTCAGTCTCATGATCATAAGGCTAATTTTTGGCTGAGGTGATTCATACTATTTCACCATATTCACCATGAGAATGGCTTTTGATAAACCATTTTTATGATTTTGTGTGTGATTTAGTCATAGTGATCCAAACTTTCACTAAGAGAACTAGGATAAATTTAAATTTCTAAATAGCCAAATGTAACTACAAAATGGCCTAATAGCAATTTTAGAACTTGTAGCTTGGGGATCTCAAATAATTTAGTAATACTGTATAACAAAATTTGCTTACCACTTCAAATAAATATTTTGGCCTTGATTTTTAAGGATTTTGCCACCATAGCAAGTAAATTTTCCTTATTTTCTATGTCAATTTCATAGGCACCCATTATATAGAGAAAATTTATTTAGGTCACTTGAGGCACTCTTACCAATTAACCATATAGGTGTCTAACCAAAATAGATCACCAATACTGTATTTCAATCTATTCTTTATACTTAATTATAAGAAAATGTTTGTAAATGGAATAATCATCTAGCAAATTCCCTTGAGGATTTTTGTAAATTTGCAAGTATAAATTGAATTTTTTGGCATGGGTGCTTTATTTAGGCCAAATTTATATATGATCCTAGTATACTAGGCTTCAAGTTATATTTTTGCCTTACGTAAAATATAGATTATGTGAAAAATTAAATTTGTGTACCTTAGTCGTAGTGTCTACTATGAATTCCTACTCTTCACCTAGTCAAGCTACTTCGTTTATTTGTGTTCCCCAAGAAGAGGTTTCCAGTAACCTCTTCTCTTCAGAGCTAGCTTTTAACTTCTGACGATGATTATCTTCTTGCTTCCACCTACTAATACTTTTTCCTGAAGAATTACCATGTCTTCTCTTCCTTTAGCAGATGACTCTTAGCATGTACTTGATATAATTATAAAATGAAATGAGTACTTAGATTACTCCTGAGCATTTCTCTTATTTCTCCTTTGCCTTAGATAGAGTTGAGGGTTAAATTGGCTCCACTTACTCCTCACATCAATTTCAAGTAATTTGCAATTGTCACTTTAATTTTCACATGGCCCAATTCCATATTTTCTCATGGCATGAGTCTATCAATATGTCTTACCTAGATAATTTATCATGGCATAATTCAATTAATAGGTCTTACCTAGATAATTTCTCTTCAATTGCCATAGAGGAGACATATAGTTGTTTACTTAGCATTAGGGCTCCTTATGTTGATCCACATGTTGCCCTTTACCCTTTGCTAAAAGATAAAGAAATGTTGTTTGCTACCTAGCTTAAGGATCTAAAGTCTTTAAGGAAGATTAAGGCTTGTCCTTGCTCATACAATGGTTAGCGCATATGTATAGAAAAACCATTTCCCCATTTTGCAACTGATTAATGGAGGTTAGGTTTTTGAGTTGACCAAGATGAGTAGAGTCCATATCTCCATGAAGCAGGGCCTTTTTTTATAGCACTGCAGTTTTGGTCTCCCTCACTAAATTCTTTCATTTTCTTATTCAGTCCCACTTTAGTGGCTTTAAAGGACATATTTTTTTAGCTTGGCAATCCTAGGGGTGGAAAACCCTTACTTGTTAGATCTTAAGGACTCCTCCTCGCCTACTTTGTACATAGCCTTGAGTTATTAGTCTTCTTACTGTGTCATTGTCCAGTGAAGGCATGCTAACAGGCCAATTAGAGATGAGCTGATTGAGTTTTTCTATGAGTTCTGCTTTGCAAGTATATTTTTATCCTTCTTTAGGAAGCCCTCTATAAACTACCTACCATTGGTGAGAGCCTTAGTGATTAGGCATTCCTTTACCCTAGGGACCATATTACTTGCTTCCACCTATCAGGCTCTCTAGAGGTGTGTCATAGATTCCCTATTCTTAGAGATATGGTTGTTTGCATACTTTTTTTTTATCCTATGGAGCAAATAGAACACCTATTCATTACTATTTCTAAACCCATAGTTAATGGCTTGCTCTGCTTCCTTTGACATAATGGAGGCTTTCTAATATTTCCATTCTTTAAGGGACATTACTCCTGGCCAGTTAGATATTTGGTTAAATACATATGAGAGAGAGTACAAACCTCAGTGGTTCCATTTTCTTACTACGAATTTGAACAACTTACTAGATTTGAGGACTAAGTTTTTTTACTACTACACTATCAGTCACATGCTGATAGTTGGTGGTTCATTATCTTTCATTATGGCTCCATTTGCTGCCTTGCCTAAGTTAGTTTACGATCTTTCTTGCTTGTGGAGCCCGTAGTTTGGGGTTCACTAGGTAATCCCTCTTTTTGATTCGACCTATCTATCTATACCTAATAATAAAAGTATTACTATAGCTAGGATCACCTTTTTGATGGAGAAACATCTCTTCCTCTTTTACCCAATTGTAAAGGTTAGGCAATAGGAAATTGATGCCTTTTAGCTTGGTGGAGAAATAGATTTGAAAAGCTTATACTAAATAGTGTCGAGGACATGCTACCAAGTATAATTTTCTTTTATCTCTAAATTCACACTTTAATTCATATGTTTTGTTTTTTTTTTACCTTTTTAACCTTTCGCATCATCCTTATCAAGATTTAACATTAAGTCTGCCTTCTTCAGACCCAAGAAAAAGTAAAAGATCTTTTAATTAAGGAGAAGGATAAGATAAATACTTTAGTGAAGATAGTTTCTAAAGGTTCGACTATTAAGAAACTGAAGAAGCCTATTGTATAAGCCACTTCAGACTTAAGGAGATCTAGCTGAATCCATCAACAGTTCCACTTCACCAATATCGCCTAAGATCCTCTTAATGTATTTGACCAAGAGGAGCACTCTGATGGCAAGGATAATAATGCTTTGGACACGACTGATCATCTCCCACCTTTCGTCATAAATCTGACTCTTGTGGCACCTTTTAATTATGATGCCTAGATGGATAGTAATACTCATAAATTTGGTAATGAGGCCTCTTAAACTGAGATTGACTCTTTCAGAGGTGTTGAGAAATTTGTTGTTATGCTCCCTAAGTTTTATTTTATGTCTTTCCTTCATTTTCATTATATCTAGCTCCTTCCATTATGGTTTCTTACTCAAATCTCATATCCTATAAGCTATATCTCTAATGTTGGGCTGTGTGGATCTGTTCTCTAGCTTAGACTTCAATTTTCTCACTATAGCATCATCTTATTAGAACTCCATGCTTTCACTTCCTTTAAAGGTGGACATTAAGTCAACTAAGACTAATCTCTAACACCTTTTTGGCTTAAATCCCCTCATTTCAATGATGATCAGCATATAATGATGTGATCTTCCTTTTTCACCCTATAGGCTACTGCTACCTCACTAATTGACTCCTCTTTGATTAACGACATCATTTTAGAGGTTAATTTGATGTTTTCCAGTGCCAAGTTACCTTAATTTTCAATCTCTCTAACAAATTGATGGCTGTTACTACTAGAAAAAGCTAAGGTAAGGCCATTTCAAAGATATACCAATAAAAGTATTAGGTTATTCAATAATTAAAGGCCGAGGTAGCTTCTCATAAGGCAGAGCTATTAGATCTCCTAAATGAGGGTTAGAGGCTAAAAGGTTTATATGATGAAACCATAGTTAAGGCTTTAAAGGAAGTAGGTAGCTTGAAAGTAAAGTGCTTGTAAGTGCAGGCTTGCAATAACGACTTTAAAGAGGCCCAAATAGTGAGAGATTCCTATTATAAGAGATGGAAGGAGATGTCCTCCATCTTAGCTGGTTTCCTAACCTTAGAAGTTAGTGCTCATTTGTATACTATTAGGCTTGATGCCTTCTTAATGGTGAGACTTTTATTTTATTTAGTACCTTTGTTTTCATGAATAGTCAATCTACAAATACTGTCATAATTTGGCCTTAAAAGTGGCTTATTCACCCATTTTGAATTTTGAGCTTTCTTTACTTTATTTATGCAATAATAGATTTATAATGCTTGATGATCTTTGAGATATGAGACTTGAAATTTGAGAAATGGTTGTTCGGCCTATTTCATGCAGTGATACCACCCAATACAAAAGCACACTAAGCATTGCAACCATCATATTGCATTATACAACCATGTATTGCATCCATGCAACCACTTACTAAATTTTTGCACATTATGCAAACTAGTCATTATATTATATCCTGCAACCATGTGATTTGACACCATTTGATGTTTAGGATGATGATTTCCATTTAGGGATATATTATTTTGATGTATTATTTTTGATGAAGTTCTAAAAACAAAATTAGAATAAGAGAAAACAAAAACACACAAACTAAGAAAGTGGCCAGAAGGCAAACCATCTTTATTAAAAGTGGCTTATTAGCTGACTTACATAGGCAAAAAACTTTCAGCCATGGTAATGGCCTATAAATGAATCTAGGTCATAAAAAATTCCTAAACTAGATCTTAAAGACCTTATTATGATGATTGTATGGTCGACCTAGGCTATCTTTTTACATACTTTACCATAATCTCCCACATGGTGAGGTAGTATTGTAAGCTTTAGACACCTTTTTCTTTTGCATCATCAAGTGATTCAAATGCATGAAATCTCTCCTTATCTACCTATTCTAGCTTCATAAGCATTGATTGATTGTACTTATTAGGAGTGAGCCCATGTTGCCTTATAATTATTAGGGATGGGATAATAACTTCTATAGAAATAACAACATCATGACCAAATATTATAGAAAATGGACTTTCCTTAGGTGAGCTCTAATTTAAGGTTTTATATGCCTATATGGTCTCTGATAGGATTCTATGCCAATCCTTAGGATTCTCTTCTAACAGCTTTTTTAAAATTTCAATGAGAATTTTATTTGATGCTTTTACTTGTCCATTTGCTTATGCATAAAATGGTGTAAATTTTGATTAACTTAATGTCATAATCCTCTGTAAAATTCCCCCTTTCTTCTCTTGTTAACATGGTTCCTTGATTTATATTGATGGATTCTAGGATCCCAAACTTATGAATGATGTTCTCCTTGATTAACTATATGATATGTTTCTATTTAACCTTTTTCAAAGGAGTCGCCTCCACCCACTTAGTGAAATAGTCAATAGCCATAATAATGAAACTACGACCCTTTGATGAGGTAGGATGGATCTTCCTAATTAAGTTTATGGCCCACCCTCTGAAAGGTCATGGCTTTATTAGGAAATGTAGCTCCAAATCTGGAACTCTTTGAATGTTTGCTTATTTCTGGCATTATTGACATCCACTAGAGTAGTTGATGTAATCTTTTAGGATCAATGGCTAATAATAGCCATGCCTCCTTAATAGCCACCTCATTTTGATTTTTACTTGATGAGGCCCACAAACTACTTCATAGACTTATTTCATCACCTCTATTGCCTCCAAAAAAGCAAACCATGTTAGTAATAAGCCATCAAAGCCTTTTCATGTAAAACTCTCTTTCTAAGAAGATGGAATTCAAGGCTTGGACCTTAACTCTATATGGCATCTTGGTGTTAGCAGTCTAGATATTATTTCAACTCTCTAATCATTCCCCATTTGTGCATTAATATTGAATGATTCCATATTAATGCCTCTTTTTATAATAGAAGGGTGATTTCTATTATCTACAATAATGAATTTATGGATTAACTTATCACTCATCCTTATCTCAAAAGTTATTTGAGTTAGCTCATTAACTTCCTAGGTAGCTTCTTTGGGGATATGTAAGAATGAGACATTGTTAATGAATCAATAATTTGGATTGGAATAGTATAATAAAGGATTAATGAAATATTATTACATTTATACTTTCTTGTCAATTGCTTGAGGACCAATGGTGAATCCTTAATCATAAGTAATTATAATGTTGTTCCTCACCTAGAATATGATTGTTGTTAGCCATTACATAAATAGTATTATCTAATGTAGGCTTATGACCAATATCATAAAAGTCTCAAGGTTCGACTCTTACAACTAGATGCCACTCTAGATTTTTGGGATCTTGGACAAAAAATACTCGTTCAACTTGAGTGGAAAGTATATAAAGATCATCATCTAGTTTTTCACCATTATGTATTTTGCGTGGAAAATTTTATAAGAGTGAACCCAAATTTATCTACCTTTATTCTTGAACTATGATAGTTATCAAACCAATCACATATAAACAAAATGACTTTAAAACTATCAAAATAATTTAATTTAATAACGTTTGTTAGTCTGCCATAGTAGTTCATCCCTTCATCTTTTGAAGCATTATTTATGATAATTGTTGCTCCTCTCGAGCTATAGTATGAATGAATTCCACTGATAATGAATCTAGAGAATCTCTTTATAATCTTATTATGGCCTCTACATAGACTTACAATATGTTTTAAACTTATAAAATAAATGTAAACAATGAAACATGTAAAAGAAAATATATAAATGTAAACATAACTTATAAGATAAATTTAAACAATTAAGCTTGTAAAAGAATAAAAAATCATCTAAATAACATAATAAACTAATCTCACCTTATTTCAACACCAATCATGAAACTTTTCATTGAACAATTTATTTATTAAATTCTTATCAAGACAAACATTCTTACAATGTTTTCTCCTTTCATTCTCAATGAACTTTTTATATTGAATATAAAAAAATTTGAAGGATTATAATTTTTGAAAAGCTTAAATAAAAGTATAGTGAATATATTCACTGGCAAAATGACTCAATCGCATCATAATGGTGTAACACATATTGATGGGCTTACATCAATGATTTGTCATCTAATGACATTTTTAGCTTTCCTTATAGATCTATCCAAACTTGAATTTAAATGTTTTATATTTCTAGAAGATGGTTCTGGATTTTACAAAGGTTGATTAAATCTTGTTTCAATACCTTTAACAAAATATTATGCATTTATCAACTAAATACCCTTTAGTAATTAAAGTTAGACTTTATTACCAACCATTAAATTATGATGAACAAAAGACCTAAAGGGAAAAAATGAAAAATTAATATAGGAAAGTTAAATAAAAAGAGAACATAAAAGTGATAGATTAATAACACACTTATGAATGACATATCTTTCTAATGGATACATCCATCTATACTATACTAGACCACCAATCCTGACCTCCTCCATTAAATGAACCATCAAATGAACCATAATGCTAAAAAATGATGGAAGAAAATTCCTTTTCATATGGCAAATTATTAGAATGATACGATTTTGAATTTAGTCTAACATTGATCACCTTTGAGCATGTTGCTTTGAAAGATGCAACTACTTCAAAAATAATTGAGGCCACTTCTTTTGATGGACTGCATGACAATATGCCAATAAAAGGATATGCTTAGAATGCGGCAATCATGGATTGTAAGGCCATTAATTTTTTGTTATTTCAAGTTCACACGCCTTTAAATGTTGGATGCATAACCATTAGACATTTTCATATTCTTAAGAACTTGAAGATATCTCTTTCCTTTTTTTATGGTTGGCAACCACCTTTTAACATTCTCTCTAATTTCAGCATGTAGTTTAGTTCCAATACCTAAAATCTCTAAATCAAGGCAAGCCTTTAATTGTGTTTAGACTTACCATCACGATTCAATAATGTATCAAGAAAATTATCACAGATGTTCTTTTCTACATGCATCACATATAAATTATAACGAAACAAGTTATACTCCTAAAAAGGTAATTCAAAGAATATGTTTTTCTTTTTCCACCACTTTAAAGCATCCTTCGACTCTTCTTCCATATTGAATGACATTTCTTCATTGAAAATTTCACCTTGATCTATTCCCTTCTTTTTCCTTTTAGACATTTTCCTCTTCTTTTGTATAGAACTCTTTGATAATGAAATATATGATCGTCAATCACCCATTTACTATGACTCATATAACAAATTTTCTTACTCATATACAAATATTTTGAATAAGTATTCTCCACTTAATAAGGATAAACATATGGCTTTTAATACTCCAACTAGACAAGTTTGCATAAGTAGAAAAATCATTTATTATTAACAATAATGCAACACACATGGTAAAAGTTTGTTTAATTAAAGCATCATAAGTTGTAACAACTTCCCACAATTGTTTCAAATATTTAACTAAAGTTTGTAAATGAATATCGATGTCATTTTTATGACTCTTATCACATGGTATGATCATTGATAAAATAAATGAAGGTTGCTTCATACAAGTTTAAGATGGCATATTATAAAGGATTAAAACTATAAATGATGTATTATAAGTAGTGGACATTGATCTGAAGGGATTGAAACCATCCCTACATAAGGCAAATCTTACACTATGAAAATTAGAGGAGAAATGTGGATAATTATCATAAAATGCTTTCCATGCTTCTCTAACTCTGGATGCTTAAGCAATCCATCATTTTTATGACCTTCATGATGCCACCTCATGTCATTTAAGATTTTCATTAATGCAAATAACCTTTGAAGTCTAGGTAATAAAGGGAAATAACACAAAACCTTAATTGGTTTCTTATTTCTGGTAAATAAAGTTACTACTATATTACTATTTAAATTGTGCTACTTTACTTCTTTATTAGTTTTCCATCGAGAGCTTCCACAAACATTGAATGATTCTTGATTCTCATATGCATCCCAAATCAACATGCAATCTCTTTTATAATAATGGATTTTCCATCTTTAAGTCCTAGTGCCTAAATAATTTTTTTAGTCTCATAATAGAACTTAGGCAAACATGCACTTTTTGGAAATGCATCAATTAATAACTTAAGAAACATGTTAAATAATTTTTCTATTCACCCATTCAAGCACTTTAGGTGGTATAAGTCAATAGAAAAGGCAAGATTAAGAATGTTTTACATCCTAGGTATAAATTTACATCCATATTTTTTAACAAATTACAAAATTCACTAGTTTCTCCTTTAAAAGGTTATTCTTATTGTTCTCTAACCTCTTCGTGTTGGATTCCCTCATTAGTGTCTCTCTCTCATCTAGCCACTCCATTAACATCCATTATTATTTCATTAGTCACTTGACTGGGTACACTTAGTGCATCACATAATAATTCTACCAAGTTAGTTAACCTAGGTAGGTTCACCTATATAAGATTATCACTATGTTCTACTTTAAGTTGTGTTTCTTAGATAGTATAAGAAGAGGAAGATAAAGTAGCAACATTAGAAGATGGTTGCACCTATTAAAATCTAGGAGGTATACCCTCTTAAGAACCTATCATAAATCAAACGTTTCTTAATATCGTTATAAGTTTGTAATGAATAATTAGTACATTGAATATAAGGATAATATATTTTTCCACTATCAAATGCATTATGAAATGCAAAGGCAATGGACTCATTTTTATTTGCATTACCAATCCTATGCATCTCTAATAAACTCATATCCATTTTAGAAAATTTTAAGTCGAATTTGATAACATCTAACAAAATAATACCAATAAAAACTCTTATAGCATAATAAGAAAGTTACATATTTGTGCGTATGAGTGTGTGTGTGTGTCTATTTATACACATACACACATAATGTGTATGTTAGTGTGTCTATTTATATGTATGCACGCACACACGCACACACACACACACACATAAATAAGCATATATATGTGCATGTGAGTGTGTGTTTGTGTACTCAGTGCTAGATTTTCTAACCCGAGAATTTCTTCAAAACAGGCCCTGATGCCTCCAAAAAAGTCCAAAGCCAAAGACAAGGGCAAAGCCCCGGTACAAAACCTTACAACACCTACCTCATTCTAACTTATCAAATCTTGGATATATATGGTCTAGGAAGATGAGCAAAATTATGGCCTAGGCCTCACAACAACAATTACAAGTCCAAAAGCGGGTTGAATCCTTAGCCCACTCTCTTGAAATTCTTTTGGCCCTACAAAATCTGTCACAGGCCCAAGAAGGTAAAACCTTTAAAATTATTTCTACAAAACCAGAGGCAAGTTCTTCATCTCAAAAATCCTTATCTCAAAACTTGATTTCTATGAAGCCAAAGGTCATACTTTTTGTTCCATCTCAAAAATGCTTACAAAAGGAATATTCTCTAAATTCATCACAAATTGTTTTATCACAAACAAAACTTACAAAATCAAAATATTTGATTAAAAAGCATTTTTAAAATATTCTGACTATGGAGAAAGATTTCATGCATATAGATCCTTCCGTCGCTGTAAAAAATATTTTTTCAATGGTTTTTCAAACCTTGGGACTTGAGTAAAAATTAGTCCTATTATATGGTGATCCTTAAAATCACTAGCTCAACCAAATTCAAATATCTATCACTCCAATCGACAGATCTTTTTCTTTTGCCAATAAGTTTCTTGATAAAATCTTAGACAAAACCCGATTACAAAAGTTTCTAGACAGTCTAAATTATGTTTTGGATTTTTGTCATAACATAAACATATTAGCAAGACCATTACATGACAAATTGAGGAAAACACCTGTACCCTAGATAGAACAACACACTAATGTTGTTAGGGAAATTAAGAAAAAGGTATTAGAAATTCCTTGTTTTTACCTAACAAATCCTTTAACCCCAAAAATTGTAAAAACTGATGCTTCAAAATTAGGTTATGGTGGGATCCTGACGCAAGTTCATAATGGGAAAGAGAAAATTCACTTCAACAAAAAAGATCTAATCTTATTGGGAAATAGTCCTCTTGTAACCACTCCCAATATATATATAAGATTATTTCCCAATAAGATTATTTCTAAGACTATCTAGTTCTCTTAGCCTTCACTGGTTATTGGTATTAGAGCCATTGAGGGGAGAAATGATATAAAGTGAATAGTAAACCTTATTTAAAGTATATAAACCTTTTTGTATCAGAGTCTAAAACAAAGCTAGGTAGTAAGTCTTATTGAATGTTTAACATTGTAAATTCATAGGCATACTCTTGGGTATTAAGAAGTTTTCCAATTTCTTTTCATGGACACTTTCTTTCGTAAAACCACTTCCTCCTCAAACTTTAGTACCTCTAAAGGTTCAAAGAGAAAAATAGTAAATAATGAAGAAATCGGTATTGAGAACTTCATCAGAAGTATTGATGACTGTGAAATCCTCATAATACAAAAAGATCATATCTATAAAACCAACAAACTAAACTTTTTCAAATCAAAATTTATAATTAAATCTGAATATAAAGACATTCAACTATCCAAACCTTATGAAACCATAAGTCTTCTCTCCCATAAATCCCTACAAAGCCACCAAAATAAATATTACAAATATATCCATATAAGCCATGTCCAAATAAGAATAAAACCTTTGACTAAGGTAGGCTTAAACACCTCTATCTTGGCTATCCTTAAGGATGTCAGACATACAAACTTCCAAGACTCCCTCTTAAGCTCGGTTGAGTCAAGTCATTACAAAGGTCCAGTCTATTTTAGTTGTTGCCCAAACATCATTATATCCCTTAAAGATAAACATATCTTAAAGGCTATGACCTTACAAATCAAGACCCATAACTTCAAATTATTAAAGGGATCTATCCTAATAGCCCTTATATACAAGATCCATTATAAAGCCATGATGATAGCTTTTGCTTTTAAACATAGGTTTCAGTCCTATAAATGAGAAACACTTTTTTTTTACAAACAGATCTCACCATATCTATGTCATCTCAAAATCCATCTAATGGAAGAATATATCCTTGCCTGAGGGATGGATCTTCAAAGAGGTTGTACCTTCTGAGATTCTAAAACCTATAAAGCTAAGATGGAAAAGTGAAGCTGTTGTTTGACAGACCATTAGCCAATACTATGTACTTTGATGAGTGCTCAACCTCTAGTACCATAGATATAGAAAGACCCTCAAAACTCTCGTCCATTATTTATGCCTCTTCTACAAACATACCTCATAGGCATTTTACATTTGACTTATCCAATTCTTCACTCCAAATGGTAGATTACCACACAAATGTCCCTCAACCTATTTATATAGAGGATAGATTACTTACAAAACTAAAATGAGCAATAAGAGGATCCTATACTTGCACCTTTTTCTCTTACTGCTTCAGCCATAACCTAAAATATAAACAATGAAGCTTGTATTTTGAAAAAGATTTTGAATTAAACAAAAAATATCTACATGAAGATTTTTATGCTCTTTACAATACATATAAGAAAAACTGGTTTTCAAACACTTTTTGGAAGAAAGAAATGAGATTCAAGAAAAATATTTTAATTTTGTCCTTCAACATAAAGTACATATCTTATTCTTTGACTGGTTTGAAATCTATACCTCTTAGAATGGGATTGAGTACCCTTACTCCAAAACCATCAACCCTATCACCTCTAGGAATAAATTGCCTCAGTGGCAAGTACATGGGAGGACAATTCAATCTAAGCACCATTCTGCCAGAGCCATTACCTTTTCCCATTGTGATTTACAAATTAAAGCCTCTCCTTATAAATTAGTCCATGATAAGACTACAAACATAAAAACCATGGTCTTACAAAACAACTTCACCAATGTCAGTCTCCAAACCATAGGAAAATAACTAAACAATCCTTATCTGAACCTTTATAATTGGCTTCAATTGTAGTCTGAATCTTTAGCCATCTTGGCAGTGTCTCCTCTAAAATATCTAAATTGTTTCATATCAAAAAATTTGATGAGGTTAAATCTTAGAGCCAAAAGCTGTAGTCTGAATCTTTGGCCAACTTCACCCATGTTCAAAAATTCCCAAGTTTCCAAACTTAGTTAGCAACTGATTCAAGAGAATAGAATTGAATTTATAAAAGCCATCAAAGATCAAATGAGCATAATTAAGGTCTCTGAGTCATCCAAAATAGTGGTGAAAGAATCACCACAATCCAAAACCATCAATACCATTGATCATAATTCCATGCATAGTTCATATGGGGAAGCATTCCAATAAGAAAATCCCTAGATGAACGAATTCAGTTGGCAAGTAGGTTTTCCAAAACCCATAACACCAAACCTAGATACTGAAAACAAGCCTAGTATCTTGAGTCAATCAAAATATAATGCATGTTCCATTTATGAATAGAACATAGATGGTATGTTTGAATACAACATCCTTAGCCTCTTATAACAAATGACAATGGTGGCTAATACTTACAAAACCCAAAATAGGACTCCTTTTAAAGCTATAGCATAACTCCTAATAACAGGATTTTTTAGCCGACTACACTTCATAGGATAAGGATTTTTTAGCCGACTACACTTCATAGGATTTTTTAGCATAATATCTAAAAATCTTAAACTCTATAAAATCGATAAGGATGAAACTCTGTAGTTGACCAATATAGATAAACCATATAAGATGTTGTCTTAATAATCATCCTTATCATATCACTACACTTCATAGGACATCCTTCATGCCTTAAGGATAAAAATGTAGAATTACTTAACAAACTTAGGTGTAAAAAACTTAGTGATTTCTAAAATTACAAAACCACCTTTCTTGTAAGAGTCATGCTTAGAAAGGATTCAAACCACCCTTCCTTGTATGAGAAAAGTTCGTTACTATTTTATTAGGAGAAAGAGTTAGAAAATGGGCATCTTTTGATAGCCAAATACCTTACGACCAGTTAACTTATTAGGAACTGATTGGCTAAACCCTAAAAGAAGGCCTCAAGATCTATCAAGATTTGAAGCTCTAAAAACATCTTAAATGGGAGATAAGAAAAACCAAATAAGAACTAGGAAATTTCTATAAGTAGTTGAGTTTGGTTTGACAAACCCTTCCTCTTCCAACTACCAAAGAAGTTGTGAGAAAAAATCCTACAAAGATAGGTATTCCAAAAAATCTAGGTCTTATTATAAAAAATTTTCCAAAGCCAGAGAAGAACTATATTACAAAAAATCTTCTCATAAAAGGACTAGAAAACCTTATAAAAAACCTCCAACCACAGGTCCCCAAAACTCTTTTAAGGACTTAACCTACTACAATTGTAGTAAGAAAGGTCACACTTCCAAATATTATAAATTCAGTAGGAAACTACAAGAGTGACAATTAGAAGAGGAAATGATCAACAAGATTGCAACTCTTCTTATTAATACCTCATAATAAGAAGAATTTGGCTTTTCTAAAAACCCTTTACAAGTTGATGAATTAGCCACTTTATCCAATACAAACTATGCTTCTGAAAATGAGCCTAAAAACAAACCATTAATGTGCTGACAAAAGATCAGGAGCTTCTCTTTGAAGCTGTTAAGCACATAAATGATTTCAAATTACAAAAAGAATACCTTAACCAAATTCTAAAATCTTTAAAATAAAAATCTAAGCCAAGACCCTTAATCCTTCCCTCCACCAGTTCTAATACCTATGATCTTATTAATATCCTTAATAAAGGGAAGCAAAAAACCAAAACAACCCCTATAACTCTTCAGAGCTTATAATATGATATCAAAACCATCAAAATTGAGCTTAAGGAGCTCAAGGAAAAACAAAATAAAAATTTTAAGCTTGAATCAAACCTTTTACAAAATGATTATGATTCTAAATAGGAAGAAGAATCTCAGGAACCTTACTTTGGAAACCTAAAAAAAAGCTTTAGAAGATTTCTTTTGTGTTCTTAGGGAAATCACCTCTAAAAAATATCCTATTTACATTAGAATAGCCTTCTTAAATGGTTTCAAATTTGATGCCTTAACTTTGTTTGATACAAGAGCCAATTTAAGCTGCATCAAAGCTAGAATTATTCCAGAAGGTTCCATAAGCATATAAAAGAAAAACTTTTGGCAACCAATGATTCTAACATCATTAATGAGGACATTGCCATTAGAACTACTTTTGTTTTAGTTGATAATATCCATCATTCCATTATCTTTGGGGCACCCTTCATACATGTCATAACCCCATACAAAGTCAGCCATAACCACATCTCCTTCAAAGTCAAAGGTATAAAGTTCATATTTCCTTTCATTGAAAAACTAAAAATTAGGAACCTTAACCAAATGAGAGCATATTATGTTTCTAATTTTTAGATTAATGCCCTTATTAGAGGAAAACAAACCCAGTTTTTGTCCCTGAAACATGATATTTCTTTACAAAATGTCAAAAGGCAGTTATAAAATAATCAATTTTAGGAAAAAATTCATTATTACAAAAACAAATAGAGGATGAAATTTGTGCTTTCCTTTCAAAAGCCTTTTAGGATAAACAAAACATTTAATTGATCAATAGTATGAAGATGGTTTGATGATAAACATTTCCTAACCAAAGCCAAACCTATCCAAAATGAATGCAAAACTAGAACAGTTTTGCAAAATCGAGATCCAGGATTTAGAATCCAAAGGTCTCGTTACAAAGCTAGATCACCTTGGTCTTGTCCTGCTTTATATGTTAATAAAGAATATGAGATTGAATGTGGCACACCTAGACTATTGATCAATTACAAACCTTTGAACAAAGCTTTGAAATGTGTTGGCCCTAGTGCATTAAGAATAAGAGGTTGAATTGGTGGCAAATTTAAAATTTGGTTTTTGGAGGAAGCTTATGAAAATGAAAGATTAGAAAAAGAGTAGGAGAAACATGAATACAAGAGTTTTGTAGTGGTTTGGGTATTAACCAACCCTACATCCACTTCCCAATTTACAAATGGGGTGTTTCACTTAATCGCTAGTGTTTTACAAGCTCACACTCAACTTAGTGTTTAGGCTTACACCAAACCTTACAAGTGTTTTCTCAAGGCTCACACTTAACCTAGTATTTTAGGCTCACATCAAACCTCACAAGTGTTTTCCCAATGTTAACACTCAAACCTATACAAGAGTTTTATAACTAGGCTAACTCTCAAACCTAAATAAGAGTTTTTTATACAAGGGCTCACTCTTAAACACAAACCAAGGTGTTTAAACCTCAGACGAAACTATGTACAAAGAAATAAAGGGTTAAAGTTAAGAATTAACTTTACAAGGGTATTGACATAATCAATGGTTTTGCCTCTTACATTCAAGTCCATTTGGTGGTGTATTTATAGGCAATAATCGCTAAAGAGACATTACAAAGAAACCATGCCTAAATCTTTTAGTTGTGCTAGGCATATCTAGCATTAAATGTTTGACAGACGAAATTCGCGGCCGAGACAAAATTCATGGTCGTTATTTTTGAATTGTGTGTAATGGCTAGTCCACGTGGCATAAAACCATTGGTCTTTTCAAAAACAAGTTGTTGGATCTTTCTAATGAATCTCAAAATTTACGGTCACTACTTAAATTTGCGATCGCTATTTTCTTTCTTTGAATGCGATGTTCATCATGAAATCGTCTGTCTAACATAGAGATGTTGTTTCACCAATTCGCAATCGCTACCGAAATTCGCGGTCATGACTTTTGAATCTTAACAACACTTTTTCAAAATTCGCGGTCGCTAATTTCGAAGATAGATTTTCATACTTTGAGTTTTTTTCTTCTAATCACTCCAATTTAACTCCTAATGAGATTCTATCTTAATATCTGTAAAAACAACACTTAAAAAAAATTGATATTAGAACCTTTCAATCTATATTGTCAAGATCAAAAGAGAGTTTTGACTTAAGTTTGAATAACCTGGGTCCAACAAAATGGATTAGGTATCCAATTCCTAGCGAGTAGAACCTACTCTAGAAACACTATTCTGCTTTTATATTTTCAAAATTTGATATGAAATCAGGATTTTGACAAATACAAATACATCCAAAAGATAGATATAAAAATACCTTTGTTGTTCCCTTTGGTCAGTATGAATGGAATGTCATGCCATTCCGTCTTAAAAAATGCTCCTTCTAAATTCCAAAGATTTATGAATGTCATTTACAATCCCATTTCTCAATTTTGTATTGTATACATTGATGATGTGTTGATCTTTTCAAACTCCATAGAACAACACTTCAAACATGTTAAGACTTTTCTCCATGTTACCAAGAAGAATGGTCTAGTTGTTTCAAAATCCAAAGTATCTCTTTTCCAAACTTGGATTAGATTTCTTGGCTATTACATATAACATGGAACTGTCACTCCAATCAAAAGATCTTTATCTTTTACTAATAAGTTTCTTGATAAAATTTTAGACAAAACCCGGTTATAAAGGTTTCTAAGCAATCTAAATTATGTTTTAGATTTTGACCTAACATAAATAGTTTAACAATACCATTACACGATAGGTTGAGAAAAACAACTATGCCTTACACAGAACAACACATTAACGTTGTTAGGGAAATTAAGAAAAGGGTTTTAGAAATTCCCTGTCTTTACCTAACAAATCCTTTAGCCTTAAAAATTGTAAAAACTGATGCTTCAGAACTAAGTTATGGTGGGATCCCAAAGCAAGTTTAGAATGGGGGAGAGAAAATTGTACAGTTCACTTCAGAAAGCTGGAATGATTGCCAAAAGAATTATTTTATAATAAAAAAGAAATTTCTTTGAATTATTATATACATTACAAAATTTTAAAGTGATCTTTTTAACTAAAAATTTCTTCATATTAACTATAAATCTGCAAAAGAAGTTTTACAAAAAGATGTTCAAAACATTGCATCCAAATAGATTTTTGCTAGATGTCAAGTAATCCTTTCCATTTTTTATTTTGATATTGAATTTATTAAAGAAGATACAAGCTCAGTGCCAAATTTTTTAACCTGAGAATTTCTTCAAAACATGCCCTAATGCCTCAAAAAAAGTCCAAAGCAAAGACAAGGGCAAAGCACTAGTATAAAACCTTACAACACCTATCTCAACCCAAACTATCAAATCTTGGATAGATATGGTCTAGGAAGATGAGCAAAATGCGGCCCAGGCCTCACAATAACAATTATATGTCCAAAAGTGGGTTGAATCCTTAGCCTACTCTCCATAAATTCTTTCGGCCTTACAAAATCTCTCGCAAGCCTCACAAGCATAAAAGGTAAAACCTCTAAAACTATTTCTACAAAACCAAAGGAAAGTTCATCCTTTAAAAAAACCTTGTCTCAAAACTTGATTCTACAAAACTAGAGGTCAAACTTTTTGTTTCATCTCAAAAATGTTTATAAAAGGAATCTTCTCCAAATTCCTTAAAAATTGTTTTTATCACAAATAAAACTTACAAAATCAAAATATTTGATTAAAAAGCATTTTAAAAACTTTCATTAAAAACCATTTTCAAAATATTATGACCATAGAGGAGGATTTCATGCATACATATCCTTCTATAGCTGCAAAAAATATTTTCTAAAAGGATGGTTTTTTAAACCCTTGGACTAGAGTAAAATCAATCCTATTATTCTTGAAATCACTGGCTTAGCCAAATTTAATTAATTTTTTTTTGCCTGGAAAAGACCCATCTAGAGTTAGCATATTCTACCTACACCATATAAAATATCATCTAGCCTTTTGATTGGGAAAAAGACTTATCCTTCTTAAAACCTTTCTTAGTCAATTTCCAAACCAAGGTAAACCACTACTAAACCTATTCTTATTGGATTACCAATGCATGGTTTAATACTTTTCTTCTACAAAACACCAAAGGAAGCCATTTATGGCTTATATACTTTGATACAAAAAATCAAAACTATAAAAATTCCTTATTGGTTCACCCAATGGTTGAATTACTTTGGAGTAGTTCCCCAATTAATAACACAAAAAGTCTATACATGTTTTGAACTATTTGAGGAACACTACAGGCCTTTAGATTTCAAAAAGAGGTTTTCCCCACTATTACCTTTCTAGTCAAAGTTCTTTTTATCATAGGTCTGCACTTGATATTTGATTACAATCAATAAGAAACCATGATAATCCTTGTCAAAAAGTTCAAAGTAACATGGTGGGATTCTTTCCAAAATTGAATTTCTAAAAAAGTTATCTTACAATGGATGGAAAAGAATTTGGGCTATTCCTCTAAACCACGAGCCAAGGATCTAACCTTCTTGGCTCAAAAGTCTTAAGCCTAAGCCTTTTTAGCCTTAACAAAATCTCAAGAGGACTATTTTTTAGCCTTAACAAAATCTCAAGAGGACTATTTCTTTATAATGAAATAACTCTTTAAAAGTAATTCTATAAACTCGTAAGTGGCATCTATAAATGAGCCAAAATTAGAAGAACCAATAATAAATTTTTGAGATGACAATGAGGATGACTGCTCCAGTGCCCTTTCACTTGTAAAATAAGATAAAAAAGGGGGAAAAGAAAAGTGTTAAAATTTCTTTTTTGTGTGTGTCTACAAATATAGACACACACACACATACTTAATCTATTATATATATATATATATATATATATATATATATATATATATATATATATATATATATATAGTCAAATAAATTGTCAAACTGACTACCACTTGAGTTAACAATTCTTAACATATAAAAAATTTAACTTCAACATATGTTTTTAGTGTGTTTGAAAAGTAAAGTGAAAGCACTAAGATATTATTTTTTTTTAAAAAAAAAAATTGTTAATATGAAACCGCCAAACTCAATATTAAAAAGCCTTTGGTAACTAAACCACATGATTCTTTTTTGTTAAACTAAACTATCTAATTTTAAAACAATATAATAAAACAAAATAAATTTATAAGTAAATAATCAAAGATTTTTAAAGCGTGTTTGATATTGCTGGAAAATATTTTTAAAGTATATATCGAATCAATGCACAAATTGTATTTGAGTAACAAATAAATCAATATTGAGACATTAATGGTTACATATATAATAACAATTATATATAAACAGTTATGGACAGTTTTTCTTTATTTTCATTGACTTGGTATATAATTCACTTTGCCACATAAAGTGCAGCAAAGTGTTTCTGATAGTTATTGGGAAAATATGATTTTGAAACAAAAGTATAAGAGATTCGCTTTTGTAAGCTATTTTAGGTTTTTTTAATATAATTTTTGTGAGTAAAAAATTATTATTGATAAAATCTACAAATATCATATTCTCTTCAAATCAACTTTTTACTCATAAAATTTATATAAAAATTTAAAATCATTCATAAAATTTCTTCTTATTTTTATCACAAAATCATATTTTAAAATAACAATGACAAATTCATGACCTCAAAGACTCCAGTTAGGAAAAGTGCGCTTGGGACATAGGCTTTTGTTCAAAAAATGATGTCTTACAAGCAAGAAAACTACTATTTGTTTAAGAATCAAATAAAATCTATACAATTATAGATTCTTGATGTTTATTTTTTCCCCCCCTTGTTGTTAGGGCTGAGCATGGTGTTGAGAAAATCTCTTAATACAGACAATAGAAATTTGAGTTTTAAGACATGAACAAAATCACTTTCTTTAAGAAATGTTTGCCTCTTATTATTGCTGCAAGTTATGACAAATCACTCTCAAGATACAACAAAACCTAAGAAATCTGCAAACAACAATTTCTAAAGATTTCAACATGATAAATCTTAGAATAGGAATAAGAAAAAAAATTAATTAATTTTTAAAGGTAGTGTTGTATTTATATAGAACTACAATTATAGTTAATTATCAGAAAAACATGACTTTTTGTAGAAAGTTGTGTCTTTCTATAAGAACACAACTCTTTCAAATACAATTGTTAATTATAACTATTTTTTTAAATGTAAATAAATAACACCTTTAGAATTAATTATGTCCAAGTCCAAGTGCCCAAATACCAAGTGCCATTTATTAAATATATATATATATGTGTGTGTGTGTGTAAATAAATCAAAATTTCACCAAATCATGATTGATACTACATTAAACCATGATTTTATTAATGGAACTTGAAGATACATCCACTAAAACAATATAAGCACTATTCTGGCCATGTGCTCCGTCCTTATTCATAAACATGTCCAAAGGTTAATTTATGTCCTTTGTTAGAAGCAACACCACTTCTTATGTTTACATAGGTGAAGTTTTCAACAATTCTAAAATTATTATTTGAGTAACTAGTTACTTACTAATGACTTATTACCAATCAAATCTTTTATTAGTTTTAAAGCTATGCAAAGGTTGGGTTACTATCATTGGTAACTTTAAAGGAAGGGTTTGAGATCCATTCCTAAAGACATTGTCTTTACTTTATCTCTTAAGAGAGCCTTAGTGAATGGATCTGTTAAATTATTATAAGATCTCATTTAAACTATAATAATTGTCTAATTTACTCATGTCTTAAGCCAATATGTTTAGATTTTTCATTATATATTTTGCTCAAAGCTCTAGACATAGTTGCTTCATTATCATAAATGCAAAGAAATGGGTGGCATTGATTTTGGCCACAATGCAGCCACCTCGCTTCCTTGTCTACAACAGTTAAGGCTATAAACTCAGATTCCATAATGGAATGAGTTATACATGTTTGTTTCTTAAAAGCGCAAAAAAACCTTGTCTACAACAGTTAAGGCTATAAACTCAGATTCCATAATGGAATGAGTTATACATGTTTGTTTCTTGGAAGCCCAAAAAAACTGCTCTATTTGCCAATGCAAAAATCCAATCTGTAAACTTAATATCATTTGAACTTTTAATCCAACTAGCATCTGTGTAGCCTTCTAATATTGCAGGAAAACTGCTGCAGTTCAAACTCAAATTTTTAGTTTTCTTAAGATAACCCAGTATCCTACTAATAGCTTTCCAATGCTCGACTCTAGGATTAATGGTAAATGTAGAAAGCTTACAAATGGCAAATGAAATATTCGGTTTAGTATAATGCATGGCATACATTAAACAATGAATGGCACTTCCATATTCTAGTTGAGTCACAAACCTACCACTGTTCTTATTTAACTTAATTGAAACATCATATAGAGTGTTTGCCTCTTTAATCTTTAAATGATTATAATTGAGCAACACTTTCTCTATGCAATGGGATTGACAAAAGAGCAAACCCCCACCGTGTTTCTTAACTTTAATGCCTAAAATAATATCCACTTCATTCAAATGTTTTCATTTTAGACTATGAAGTTGGATATCCACTTCATTCAAATGTTTTCATTTTAAACTATGAAGTTAGATATCCACTTCATTCAAATGTTTTCATTTAAACTATGAAGTTAGATACTTTTTAGTATCAACCACTCTCTCTATATTGGAGATTATTATTAACATATCATATAATCACACCAAAAAATTTTGTAAATTTATAATAGATACATCTATTTGCACTATTATGCACCATATTCTAAAATTATGGAATCAAATTTTTCATGTCATTGCCACTACAAGAAAATTGATCTATAATGACATTTATTAAATGTCATTAAAAGTCTAAAAAATGATGTTTTAGACTTGTACTGATGCTTCTTATAAGCGTTACTTAAGTAGTTGTCGCTATGTATTAAAGCAACATTTATTACAAGTGTTGGTATAAACTTATAAGTAATATTTTTAGCACCACTTTATTTGACAATTTTCAAACATCATTTTAATGAGGTAAAGTAACATTTATAAAATGACACAAAAAGCCATTTATGATTTATTAGTAATAATTTGTTGCAATGCATATTAAGTGTCGCTTTAGAGTAATAAAGTAACATTTACTGAATATCCTTTAAATTACATCAATAAATGTTGCTAGAAGACTTTATAATTACCTTTAAAATATATCACTTTGATGCTATGAAATGTAATGGTAAAGTGCTTATGAATTTAATTAGTAAAATTTCATTTTCTAACTTTTTACAGAAACATCACTAAAGGAAAAAAAAAAAAACTCTAATATCATTTTTTATTCATTACTAAAATGTCATGTCATAGCATTCATTTTAATGATAACATAATACATATATAAAAGTATCAATCACAAATATATGACATGACCCAAAGTTGTCTTTTAAATTACAATAATAAATAAGCAAAGTATCTATAAAATTAACAAAGTATCCATTTGAGGATTCAAAAGAAGAATAAAATAGTCAAACAAACAAACTTAAAACTATTAAAAAAATCAAAATATTCCAATCTTAGACATTACTGATGAAAAACCACATAACTAGCTAAATGTATAAACTAATGTTCGTGACCTGTATAAAATGAAAAAAAAAACGTAATGATAAGTCATAAAAAAAAGACTAATTATGAATATTATTAAAAAGGTTTTGAAATTATTACCTTTAGGTCTAGTGATACACGTAACATCAAGGAATTAAGGAGTACTTATATTATGAATCTATATAGCTAAACATTTCAAACATGCAAGAATTTAAATGAGTCATAAGGAAAAAATATGAGCAATGCAATTCTTCTAATAGTAAAATCTTTTTAAAGGACAATTCTATATTGCAAGTCAATTTTATACATCATTAAATTTTTAATAAAGTTTAGAAGAAAAGAGGAGTTTCATATCCAAAAGTGTGTGTGTGTATGTATATATATATATATATATAGTGCAGTTATGACTAGTGCTATAAATGGACAACTCCATAGTCCCTAACTAAGCATCTGTCCTCTTAGTATTCATATCATGGAAGACTAGTAACGAGCAGAGGATCAAGGGATGGAGAAGAAATTAGGGACAAATGTAAGAACCTCAGGCACAAGAGTTTTAGAAGGGCATAGTTTATTAAACAAGAGGCAGTACTTATTAAGGGTTCTTTGCCTTGCTAATGCAAACTTATGCTCCTTATATAGAGGGAGCTTACACCCATAGTGCACACTAATCATTCAAGAGATAATATCATAATGAATCTTATCTTAGCTGGATAGTATATTAAAGCACTAAAGCACACAAAAGTAAAACACTAAGAGATAAATCACGTTTATCTTACACGCTTTGGGCAGTTGAAAGTCATTTGACATGGGGCTCATGTGATGATGACATATTCATGTCGCGATATTCTGAGTCATTTTTGTTAATAGGCTCATGTGATGGTGACATGTTCATGTATCTGTAGGGTCTTCATGTCTCATATAATAATAATATTTTGGAATATAATATTTAGTAGATAGGTTACTTTGGAGCCATTGTGGAATGAGAGTCTCAATCTACTTTCTTTTGTTTGCCATTAATTCTTTGTGATAACTAAATGAAAGAAAATCCCATTTAGCATCTTCTGATAATGTAGGCCATATTTCTTTTGGAATCACTTTGTTCTATTGGCACATGTATCTTTGAAATTCTTAAAATTCACTATGGTGGTCTAAAGCATCATAGAGTGAAAACTTGTTTTCTCTGTAGACATGAAATATTGACATTGAGTTGATTCCTATTGTCCTCACAAAATAAGGTTTGTGAAATGTAAGGATAACTCTATTGTTAAGAGTTGTTTTGGTTCACAATACTTAAACCTTGCACTACATAATATAATACATTGATCCAGGGATTGGAACAATTCAACAAAAGTCACCATATGGGGATTTTTCCTTTGTCCCCTTTTTAGTTCTGTCAGGTAAGATCAAAAGTGATACGACCTTATTTCCAATGCTATGGTATAGAGATGACAAAAATACCATAAAAAAGAGAGAAACTCTTCCAACTATTTTCAAGAATCATCATTTCCTATACATAAATCTAGAAAACTGTAGATTTTGAGGAAAGGGTATTCTGGGTGAAAACTAAGGATATTAAGGATAATGGGTACAAACTGTGTTACAAGAATGGACTGGTATGAAAAGACTTGTTTTCTACAAAGCTCACTGAGTTTGGTGTAGGTAGTAGGAAACTAAACTTTGAGTGGTTCTCCTTTTTATAGGTAGGGTCTAGGGTTTGAAGAGGATGAGGCTGATGAGGCCATGTATAAAGGAGGGATAACTTTATCAGGCTAGAAGAGATATATGGTTTGTGGTATGGATAGAAAATATGACATCAAGTTCTTATCTCCTTTTATATTCTTAACATCAAATGTATACTTACTAAACCATTCTTTCCATCTGAGCAGATGTGGATATGGTACATTCTTTCACTTGAATTCTAGCATTTTAGGAAAAGATGAACAATCCATAAGGACAGTGAAACGATGACCAATGAGATGGAATTCAAATTTCTTATCCCATTCTTTATAGCTAAGATTTCTTTGAATGTTGAGTGATAATGAAGCTCAAAATCTTTGAATTTTCCACTTGTAAAAGTGCATATTCTCTTTTGTTTGTCTTTTTTATTCCTAAGAGAATGACACCTCATTAATGGTCATTAGCATTTGTCTAAAAAATCTTTTTTCCTGTAGATGAAATTTAAAGAGGTGACAAATTATGCATCTCTTCTTTAAGAATATATATAGTTGTTGTTGTTGAACATCTGTCCATGGTGAGAGATCTTTCTTTAGCATGTGAATTAATGGATTTGCTTATATGAACGAGGTTGATTTTTGGATCCTTATTCCGTATGTAGCATAAGTCCCAAGCTTTAATTTAAAGATCAAAACAATATAAACTCTCAAATCCTAATTAGACCTCTACATAACTTGTTTCTAGCAATCTGAATTATAAAGATTTAAGAGGTGTTAATCTCAACCTTAAATTAACTATTAACTATGTAATTTAAGACATAGATTAAACGAGTTTGTGAAATTATTAAGAACTCACTTAACAATCTCACTAAGATCTATAAAGAACTCAAGAAGAGAATTAACTCTCACAAGTAATTTTACTAAAAAAAATATTCTTCACTCATTTATTCCTTCATTTGGCTGAACAAGAAGGGCTATTTATAGCCTTCATAAATCTTTTAGAAATCCCTAAAAATTACTTCCTAATTAGACAGAATTTGGCTACACTATTTAGGAAAAAGGATTCTTTTAAGCTAAATAGGAAAAAACTAAAAGATACATTAGATATCTTCCTAATTATAAAAGAAGATTCTTACATAAGCAAATAAAAAAGTTCCTAATTACAAAAGGGAGAGAATGATATGTTAAGATCTTGTCAATCTTTAAAAGATATTTTGACTTTACTTTTTTTTTTTTTGACTTTTCTTCCATATATGTTGCCCCTTTATTAGTTCCTCTTTAAGACTTTTATTCTTCTACCAAAAGATACTTAGAATATTCTTAGAAGTTTCTTAGAATATTCTAAAATCTTTTTGAATCTTTTAGAACATTTTTGTTCAAATTTTTTCCATTTGTAGAGTTGGACTTCTTGATTTCATTTTGAGGGATCCATACATGAATGAAAACACAAAAATGACCTTTTTGCCCTTGTGAAGAAGATTGTCCAAATAAGGTAAGTTTAAATATGGCAGTTCCAAATACAGTAGGTTTGAAGCTTTTGTGATGCATTCCTCCTTTGAAGGAGATCTCCTTATTAGTTCCTTTCGTTCTTTGTAACTTTAAACTTCCCCCTAACTTGGTTCATATCATTTACTTTCCTTGTAAAGTGGGCAACAAAGTCTCTGAAATAATTGGCAATTCCAAGGAACTGTTGGATTTGCTTGTGAATGAGATCTTTGTTTGGAAAATTTAATAATTCTACTCCAATATGTGGTCTCAGCTTGTACCATCCATTCTGAAAGATCATGCCAAGGAATTTTATCTCTTTCTAGGCTACATGTATTTTTGTTGATGATAGCATAACACCATACTTTTTTGTTAGACCAGTGAATTGCAAAAGTACTTGTTGATTAGATTCCTAATCTATTACAAAAATTAAGATATCATCAATGTAAACTAGGGTATTATGGATGATTGATTCATATATCTTGATCATGACTTTCTGAAATAAGGAAGGAGCAACTTTGAGACCAAATGGCATGGCTGTCCATTGATAATGCCTATTTGAGATAAAGAAAGTTGTTTTATGATGATCTTCTAGTTTAATTCAAAGCTGCCAAAATTCAGCTTTAAGATCAAACTTTGAAAAATATTTAGCCTATGACAGATGAGCAAACAAAGAGTAAATTTTTGGAAGAGGGAGTTTCTCATCCTTTAAAAAGTGATTTAAAGGTTGATAATCAATTACTAATCTTTTTTTATTTTTCCTCAAATTTGCTTAGATCTTTTGTTGACATAAAAGGCTTGATAAACTCAATCTCAGTTGGTGGTTTCAATCATGTTTTATGGCAGGAGTTGAGAACATTTTTGGTAGGCTAAGGCTAGGTCTTGTGGGTTTATTCCCGTATGAGTTGCTTTGGTGGGATTGGTGCCTTCATTTTATTTGAAGGGTAATGAAATGAAAAGGTCTGGATTGGTCCATAATGGGTTGGAGTATTTAGATAAGAATTTTATGTGGTTATTGGCACAACAATAGATTTAGATGTCTTATTGGATTAAGGTGAATAGTATTTGGGCTGATAATGTTTGTGTCATAAATGGGGAATTAACTATGGTCTTAGGCTAAAAATAGTTTTTGAACTTGGGGTGTGTTGAAAGACTCTAAGTTTTACGAGTTTTCAATGGAGATCAAATCTAACAATTAAGTCCTTATCAGGAAGGGAGGAATTAAGGAGTTTGGTGTGAATGATATAATTAGGAAAACATTGGATTGTAATGGGAGTTGTTGTGAATAAATCATTAAATCAATATAAAAGACTTCACCATTTGCAACTTTAAATACTTCTTATAAGGCTTCCAATACCTTGTAGGAAGAACTTTAGGGTTCATCATGCACAAATGAGCTCTTGTGTATATAAAGACAATAACTTTGATTGGCTTTGCATACTTATCTGGGAAAATTTGAACATAAGCAAAAAGAACCAGATGCCCTACTATAATCTTCATTTGTTCTAGTATTTCCAAAGGATAAGAAGAAAGTTGAGTCAACTTATTGATTGAATGAAAATGTCCTTCATATTCTTCTTGATCAAACTCATCTTTTAAAGAGGAAGAATCCTGTATAGCAAAAACTATTTATGGAGAGGCTCATCATCAACAAAGAAAAGAGATTTTATATCAACATCTTCTAGGTCCATTGTTATAGGAATTTGAATCTATTGAACCATCTTTGATGCATGCTTTGGCTTGTTTGAACAATTCTTTGCAAAATGACCTTTCTTTTCACAAAGATAACATCTACCAAACTTCTTTTTCCCTTTATACTTCTTCCTTTTAAAGAAATTCTATTTTTATCTTTGAGGATTTTCTAGAGCCCATCTTTGAAAATTTAAAGTAGTGTTTCTTCTTTTTTGAAGGACAATAACAATCCTTTGATTCATCGTTGCATTTGATGAGAAGGTTTGATCTCTAGTATCAATTCTTTAAGGATGGATCCTTTTGCCTATTCAACATTTGAGCAATATTCTTCTTATGCTTAAAAATATTTCCAATACCTGCAACATTATTTGATAAATTTCTCAAAGTGACATATAGTGTACTAATTTTTCTTTTTACAGAATTATACTTTGCATGGATGTTGCCAACGTCTTAAGAAGAGAAGTAATAAAGGCTTACTTCAAATCTGGATTAGCCCATCCAATAAGTTGATAAAATTTCATTGACATTCTTTAAAAATGGAGATCTAAATGATTTTTCAGCAAAAAAATAACACTTCATATTGAAATACTCCTTGTGAGTTACCTCTATATGATCTTAAACTTTTTCTAGAAATTTATAATAAAAATAAGTCAAAAACTTTATAACACTACTGCATTAGGCTCACGAGTTTGGTATATTCATCTATCACCATATACCAATCTTGAGGTTTTCCTGTAAGCCTTGTCACAAATTCTTCTAAAACTTTTAAGATAGGCTTCTACATTTGAGTGTTAATCCTAGGCTTATATTCTTGTATTTTGTCTCTATAGAGAGCTGGGGAGACATCATCAAGAGAAAACTATTATCCTCCAGTTGGAGGGATATAAGGTTTAGCTGGGGCTATTTCTATTTCCATTTCTTCAAATGGATCAATAGTATAAGCAGGGTTATTTATTGACTGCTAATTTTGAGGAGGATCAACCATAAACTGAGCGACCACTTCTAAAACATTTTCATCGTTAATTTCTTCAAAAGATTTAGAGTCTAAAAAAGATTATGTTGAATTATTCTGTTGTGAATAAGAATTGACCGTAGAAAAGGAAGGAATAAAGGTTGTGGATTTGTCTAGGTAATGGGTAATTGGGTTTATCATCATGGCATTAGGAGGATCTTAGGGCTTTGAGGAAGGTTTTCAATGGATTTAATGGAAGAGGACATTTGCATGGAGGAGTCATTTATTGGTTTGAGAGAAAGTTTAGATTCAAATTGTATGGAAAACTTTCATTACTTTAACTTTTTATGAAAAAGATCAGTAAAGAAACCCAATTATTCTAGGTATACAGTTGTAGGAATGTAAAAAGGTACATATGAAGGTTTGTTTCATTGAAAAGTTGGGAAGCTATATCAAAGGGATTAAAAGGTTTAGGTGGAGTTAGATGGGGATTCCTTCTCATATCTTTCTTATTTCAAGAAAGTTGGCCCTTCAGTCTTTGAATCTTAACTGCCTTTTGACTGAAATTAGCAAAATAAGTTTTTTGTTCAATCATTCTTATCTTAACTGCCTTTTGACTGAAATTAGCAAAACAAGTTTTTTGTTCAATCATTCTTATCAGCTGATTATGTCTTTTTTCCATCTAAGACTTTAATTTTAGCATGAGCTACTGTATATCTTTCTAATGTCCTGACAATTTTGTATCCATCCGATACATCTAAATAGATACTTGTTCTAACTTAGTCACTATCTTTTTGAGAAGATAATTATGTGCTTAGGCATTTTCTGACTGACAATTAAGTACTGCTTTTGTAGGTGTGATCTATGAAGGTTGGCCTTTCGAATTTATTCTATAAGGGTTTTTTATAGATGCAACACTCCTTACATTAGTTATTGGATTTGTTTGGTTTGTGAGGGGTTAAAATTCATTTTTAAAGTTTGAAGATAAAGGTTGGTGCATGCACATTTAAAGGATAGGTTGAATGGGTAGAGAAATGGGAGAAATAGCATATTCTTTCTTTACCCGTTTTAAAGCT
Organism: Omphalea diandra; assembly: GCA_949677035.1. NCBI lineage: Eukaryota > Viridiplantae > Streptophyta > Magnoliopsida > Malpighiales > Euphorbiaceae > Omphalea > Omphalea diandra. Next base: position 53,281 of record CATIWR010198493.1, read on the forward strand.
TATTTGTAGCATAGTAAGGGAGGTTTGGTGTTTACAAGTATTTTTAGTGATGGTGGTGGTGAGGTTTTTGATGGTTGAGAAAGAGTGTATAGAGGAGGTTCAAACTGAACAAGGAAATCTTACTTGCCTGAAGATTCATCAAGGAGTCCTATAAAAGGATCTTCATCTTCATATCTTCTCCTAAGGTCTATTTTTGAGCAATTTCCATATTTCTTTTTTCTTCTTGACTTCTTTGGCACATCATCTTCGTCTAGATCATAACAACAATTTTCATAGCAGCAAGTGTCAAAGTAATAGTGTTCATCTCTTTCATAGGCATACATCAACATTCCATTTCTTCAAAAATGGATAATAAGGATACCTTCTTTTGGCTAATAAAGATTCATAATAAACTGAGTGGAGAAAACTGAAGGTTAGTTGATGAAAGGGAAGAATACTTCCCAAACCTTGTTTCTATAGTTCCATTAGCTCTTCTTTCGAAGATTCATGTTGTTGATTGAACTGGCTGTGTATTCTCATGAAACTTCTCATAATTGGTCACCTATTTTTTTTTGCAAAAGATGAAGGAGTTCTTTCTTAGAAATCTATCTAAGAATATGAGCATCATTCGAGTGTGGAGGAGACAAATCTAGAGCATGAATTTAAATTCTGTAAATCATCTGGTAATTGAGTGTAGCTACAGTGGCTGAAGCTATTTAAAGAGCTCTAGTAATATGGATTTGTACTTTTAAAGTAGAGAGTACATAAGGATCATTATGTGCTAGACTAAAATTCAGATAGAAGGTAAGCATAACAGATCTAGCTTAAGAGAGGTCTCAATAGTTCCAATAATTGCATGTTAGTATTCAAGGTACTAAGTACTAGAAGACTAATTATGGGAAAAACAGGTAAACCTTTTTATATCATGATAAGAAAGAGTCATTCTGATAACACTAAAATGGATGTGTGCATAGGTTTGAGAAACCTATTGATGCTAGAATTCTAGAGGGATATTCGAAGAAATGAACTGTCCTTTCCTAGAAGCTTGTATAGTACATTGATTAATGCTTGAGGATATAACAAATTCTTTTATTGGTTTTGTAGGTTTTCTAATGAAGGTTTTGATAGAATGAGTCCATGATCCTTCTTATTTAGAAAAAGCATCATAAGGATTAAGAAAAGGGACATTTGTGTCTTAGATTTTTTGGGAATTTGAAATATGGTTGAACTAATAGTGATAGTCTATCTTACTAAAAGAAGTTTGTTTGAGGGTAGGAAGTGATGGAAGAGTAATAGTTAAAGGATTAGTAAATGTGTACTGAGAAGAAGAAAAGGGTTTATTGTTTGCGGTTTCCATTGTAAATGAGATAGCCTTTAGTTCCACATTTATCAACTAATTCCTCTCTCCTAACATCAATTAACATTTATAAACCAATTATCTTAGAGACTTTGTTCCCCACTTTACAAGGAAAGCAAATCCATTAAGGCAAATGCTAAAGAAAGCTTCCCCCACCATGAATAAATGTTCAAACAATAGTTGTAAAGATTCTTAATAAAGAGATGCAAAATTTGCCACCTCTTCAGATTCCTTTAATAGGGAAAAGGATTTTACAGACAAATGCTAGTGACCATTATTGGGGTGCCATTCTCTTAGAAGAAAAAGACAAGCAAAAAAGAATATGTGCTTTTATAAATAGAAAATTCAAAGATTCTAAGCTTCACTATGACTTCATATTCAAAGAAATCCTAGCTGGAAAGAATGAGATAAAGAAATATGAATTCCATCTCATTGGTCAACATTTCATCGTTCTTATGGATTGTTCGTCTTTTCCTAAGACATTAGACTTTAAGGGAAAGAATGTACCACATCTACAGCTGCTCAAATGGAAAAAATGGTTTAAAAAGTATACCTTTGATGTTGAGCATATAAAATGAGATAAGAACATGATACCAGATTTCCTATCTAGACCATAAACCTTATCTCTCATCCAGCCTGATAAAGTTATCCCTCTTTTATACATGGCCTCATCAACCTTGTCCTCTTTAAACATTTGACCCTACCTGCAGGAAGGAGAACCACTCAAAGTTCAGTTTCCTACTACTTACACCAAACTCAGTGAGCTTGCTATCAAATAAGTGTTTTCATATTAGTTCTTTCTTAAAACACAAGTATAGTTTTCACACAAAATATATTTTCCTCAAAATCTATAGTTTTCTAGATTTCTCTATAGGAAATTATGGTTCTTAGAAATAGCTGAAAGAGTTTCTCTCTTTTCTATGGTATTTTTGTCATCTCTACACCAGAACATTGGAAATAAGGCCTTATCACTTTTGGTCTTACCTGACAGAACTAAAAAGGGGATAAAGGACAAATCCTCATATGGTGACTTTTCTTGAATGGTTCCAATCCCTAAATCAATGGATTATATTCTACAGTGCAAGGTTTAAGTATTGTGAACCATAAATAGCTCTTAAGAAAAGAGTTATCCTTACATTTCATAGAACTTATTTTGCAAGGACAATGTCAATATTTCATGTCTATAGAGAAAACTAGTTTCCACTATGTGGTATTTTGGATCACCATAATGAATTTTGAGAATTCCAAAGGTATATGTGCCAGTAGAATAAAGTGTTTCCAAAAGAAATATGGCCTCTATTATCAGAAGATGCTCTATGGAATTTTTTTCCATCTGGTTATCACAAAGAATTAATGGCAGACAAAAGAAAATGAATTGAGACACCTACTCGACAATGCCTCCAAAGTGACATATCTACTAAAGATTATATTCTAAAACCAGATTTTAGGACACATATGATTATTATATAAGGCATGAAGACCTCACAGATAAAAGCTCCATTTACAATGATGAGTCAGAATATCGCTACATGAACAAGTCACCATCATATAGGCCTATTATCAAGTGACTTCCAGCTATCTAAAGACACATGTAAAATAAATGTGATGTATTTGTTAATGCTTTAATTTTTTGTGTTTTAGGTCTTTAGTATGCTATCTAGCTAAGATAAGATTCATTTTGATCTTATCTATTGAATGATTAGATCTTCTCTCTTGAATGATTAGTGTGCACTATAAGTGTAAGCTCCCTCTATATAAGGAGTATAAGTTTGTATTAGAAAGGCAGAGAATCCTTCACCAAACACTACCTCTTGTTTAGTAAATTATATCTTTCTAAAACTCTTATGCCTGAGGTTCTTACATTTATCTCTAATTTCTTCTCCCATCCTTAGTTTAGTAAACTATGCCTTTCTAAAACTCTTGTGCCTAAGGTTCTTACATTTATCTTTAGTTTCTTCTCCCATCCTTAGATCATTTATTCGCTACTAGTCTTACATGGTACGAATACTAAGTGGCTAGGTGTTTAGTTAAGGATTATGAAGTTGTCCATTTTATAGCACTAGTCATAATTGTATTTATATCATGTGTAAATTGGTATCAAAGCTTAATATTCGTTATGTTAAGAGAAAGGAATTAGTTGATAAATGTGGAACTAATGCCCATCTCATTTATAATGGAAACCCCAAATAATGAACTTATTTTTTCTTCTTAGTATAAACCAACTATTCCTTTAATTGTTACTCTTCCATTACCTCCTACCCTCAAAAGAACTTCTTCTAGTAAGATAGACTATTTCTATAAGCTCAGCTATATTCTAGATTCCCAAAAATCTAAGGCACAATTGCCCCTTTCCTTAATCCCTATGATGTTTTTTCTAAACAAAAAGGATCATAGACTTATTCTGTCAAAGCTTTGGTCAGACAACCAACAAAACCCATGAAAGAATATATTCAATCCTCAAGCTTTGATTAGTGTGTTATACAAGCTTTTAGAAAAGAATAGTTCATTTGACTTAAGATCTCTCCAAAATTCTTACATTAATGGATTTCTTAAGGCCATACACACATCCATTTTGATGCTATTAGAATGGCTCTTTTTTATTGTAGCAGAAAAAGTTTGTTTGTTTTTACCAGAATTGCTCTTCTAGATACTTAGTACCTCGAATACCATTATGCGGTTATTAAAACTATTGAAACCTCTCTTAATGTTGGATCTATTATGTTTACCTTTTATCCAAATTTCAATCTAGCACTCAATGACTCTCATGTACTATATACTATAAAGTTATAAATCTAGATAACTCGAGCTCTTCAAATACCTTCAGCCACTATATCTACACTCCATTATCATATGATCTATAAGATTCAAAATCATGCTCTAGATTTATCTCTCCCACACTCGAATGATGTTTTACTCATTATTGTAGATACTTAGAATGCTCCCACATGCATTTATGTTCCTAAACAAATTTCTAAGAAGGAACTCCCCCAACTTTTACTAGAAAAATGGATGACCAGTTATGAGAAGTTTCATGAGAATACATAACCAATTTAGTCAACAACACCAATCTTCCAAAGAAGAGCTGATGGTACTATATAAACAAGGTTTGAAAAGTCTTCTTCCTTTTCATCAACTACACTCTTAATTTTCTCTACTCAGTTTACGATGACTCCTTATGAGCTGAAAGAAAGTGTCCTTGTTATCCATTTTAAAGTAAATGGAATGTTGGTGTATGCCTATGAAAGAGATGGACACTGTTACTTAAACACTTGTTACTATGCCTATGAAAGAGATGGACACTATTACTTTGACACTTGTTATTATGAAAATTGTTGTTATGATCTAGATGAATATGATGCACCAAATAAATCAAAAAGAAAAAAGAAATAGAGAAGAGATTTTGTATTTGCATATTTTAGGTCCACTGTTGTAGAAATTTAAACCTGATGAAGCATTTTTGCTATATGCTTTGGCTTGTTTGGATAATTTTTCACAAAATGACCTTTCCTTCCATGAAGATAACATCCATTAGACTTATTTTCCCCCTGCACTTCTTCTTTTTAAAGAAATGTCATTTTTTCCTTGAGGATTTTCTAAAGCCCTTCTTCAAAAATTTAAAATAGTTTTTCTTCTTTTTTGAAGGACAATAACGATCCTTTGGTTCACCACTGCATTTGTTGAAAAGGTCTAATCTCTTGCAAGAATGCTTTAGGGATGGATCCTTTTACCTATTTTACATTTAAGCAATCATCTTCCTATGGTCACAAAGTCTTTCCAATACTTACAACATTATTTAATAAATTTCTCCAAGTGACAAATCATTTACTGATTTTTCTTTTTACTGAATTATACTTTTCATGGATGTTGCCAACATCTTAGGAAGAGAAGTAATAAACGTTTGCTTCAAATCTGTATTAGCCCATCTAGCTTATTGATAAAACGTCTCTGACATTCTCTGGAAATAAAAATCTAGATCATTTTCCAACAAAAAATAACATTTCATATTGAAATACTCCTTACGAGTTATCTCTGTATGATCTTGAACTTTTCCCAAAAATTCATCATAAAAATAGGCCAAAAACTCTATAGCACTATTGCATTAGACTAGCTTGAGTTTGGTATATTCATCCATTGCCATATACCAATCTTGAAGTTTTTCTGTAAGCCTTGTCACAAATTCTTCTAAGACTTTTCGAAGAGTCATAGTAGGCTTTTGCATCTGAGTATCAATCCAATCCCCATATTCTTGTATTTTGTCTTTATAAGGAGATGGGGGGACATCATCAAGAACAAACCACTGTCCACCAGTTGACGAGACATAAGGTCTAGTAGGGGCTATTTCTACTTCAATTTCTTATGGTGGATCAATAGTATAAGAAGGGTTGTTTGTTGACTGTTAATTATGAAAAGGATCAGCTAAAAACTGAGCTGAAACTTCTAGAACTTTTTCTTCATCATTTTCTTCAAAAGATTAGTGTCTAAAAAAGTTTTTGGTTGTTGCAATAAGTAGTAGAAGAGGCAGCTCAAGAGGGAGGTGAATTAGGTTACAAATAAAAACTACAAACATACAAACTAAGTAGAAGCAACACACATAAATTAACATAGAGATTTATAGTGTTTAAAAAATGTGCCTACTCCACTCCTTAAGTTTTCACTTAGGCCTTTCAATTCCTTTTGGAAGCTCAGGAACAACTTTCCTTTTTTCAAGGCTGAAGGACAACCTTCCTTTTTACAAGTTCAAGGACAACCTTTACATTTACTCTCTTTTACAAGGAACAAGAGAGCTAACCCAACCCCTCATATTTTCTGAGGTAAAAATGCTTGTAAATTAGGAGCAAATGCATTTTTAGTGCTCTAGAAAACCTACTCTTAAAAGAGTAACAAAATGATCACACTCTACCCAAAATAAAAGCAACACCCAAAAAGGTTTGCACAATAAATTGCAAGGAGGTTCTCTAAATGATTACAAATGATTTCAAAAGTTTCATAAATTATTTAGTCTTCAAAAAATGCTTCTTATATAGCCAAACTGCATAACAAGTCATTGCAACACTTGAAGTTAAGTATGATAGCTTTTCTTCAAAACTAACCATTAGATGTGACAACACCTATTGTCTATGATCAACACCTATTGTTAATCTTCCATGGTCGCTAGCTTTGACCTCAACACCCATGGGAGTAATATCAACGTTTATTGTGGATTCCCATAAAGCATAAACTTGGTGCTTTTTTTCAGGCTTACATAATTGCTTTCCACGCTTATTGAGGAACTCGCAATGTCCCTTGGAAACTCCTTCAACGTCAGTTGAGAAGGGCCAACACCTGTTTGAGTTCTAAAAGCTTTAGCTTAATCTTGGGCACTTTTTCAATGTCTGTTATGAGGGCAAGATCAATGCCCATTACGAGGTTCAATGTGCACAACTATGTCTGGCCAATTGTCTAACGCTCCAATGCTTGTTGAATCATCCAATGCCTGTGGTGAGATTCGAAATACATAACTCATGTCATACCAATTGTCCAACGCCTATTACAAGTCATCCAATGCCTATTAAATGTTTATAATTCTTGTTTGGAATCTCACAATGCATGTTAAATGTGCACAACTACACCTCTTATACAAAAACACTTAGGGTCAGATATCCTCAAAGCATTCACACCATTCTCCCCTAATAAAAGCATATTAAACAAAAAAAGAAAAAAGGGGTAAAGATACATTACAATTAATGATTTTCAAAAATACAAATCTTTTCTTCAAATTCTGCAACTGCAATCACCATTTTGAGTAGATGGTGAGGAGCTTTCACACCTACAAAATTAAACTTTCTTTAGTACCTATTTTCTTTTAGGTCCATGGGGGTTAGCAGCATAAGCATGGACATCTCTCAGCCTGGCATAACAAAAGTATGCTTTATAGCGATAATTTTTCGAATAAAAGCATTGTCAAGTGAATGTTTTTCTAAGCTCATTTGTAAAGCAAATTTGAGGTGGCTTCCTAAAGGAAGCCTAAATGTGAATGAACCTTTGCATTCTGAGTATACTTAGTTCCATAAAAAAGGCATGATTTGCCTTTGGCCAATGAAAGTGTGAGTGAGAGCAGTTATGATCACACACATGTGAAATTTTTCTTCCAGTTGAAGAGTGTAGCACATTCTGCCTCTTTGTCTTATAATATGCATATATATAGGCATGATTAGCCTTTTGCCTAGGCCTTTTAATGCATACATGTGCTAGTGTTATGCTATGCTCATATGATTTTAATGAAGATAAGAGAGTTCTAGCTTTAGTAGAAGCTCTCACAAACTTTGGCTTTGAAGTGGAAGGTTTAGAATGGTCAAAGCCCAAGTCATGTCTATCTTTTAAAGTCTTTTGAGAGCCCAAGATAAGATTAAGTTTTTCTTTTCTTTTGTAAAAGAGGCAAGTGAATCTTTCAAAGTAGAAATTTATTTCTTGAGACTTTCATTTTGAGAAGACATAATTTCATAAAACTTCTTTTCTTTTACTAAAGCCTCATTTTCCTTTTGTAATATCTCAAAACTTTTCTTTATTTCCACTAATTCAATTTTCAAAATTTTGTTTCTTCTAAAAATTTTATCAAGATCATTGTTGGTGGATTTTAGGACCTTAATGAGATTTTCAATAATAAAAATGTCTACCAACTTTTGATCATTCTCATCTATATCACTAATAAAAAAGCTAGTACATACCTAATTCAAAGAGCTCTCCTCCAAGGCTATGAGGCATTTAGCTTTCACTTTCTTTTTGCCTTCCTCTTCTTTAGACTAAATCTTTTGAAGAAACTGACGCTGAAAAAATTCTAGAATTTCCAACTCAATTTATGGCTAATCTTCCTTAAAATTAATAGCCAATAAATAACCCTATCCATTAAAAGAAATGGAAGCAGAAACAGCCCCAACCAGACCTTATGTCCTTCCCAACTAGAGGATAGTGGTTTTCTCTTGATGATGTCCCCAAATGTAAAAATATAGGGTTTGGATTGATACTCAGATGTAGAAGCCTAATATGACTCTCCGAAAAGTCTTAGAAGAATTTATGACAAGGTTTATAGGAAGACTTCAAGATTGGTATATGGTAAGGGATGAATATACTCAACTCAAACTCGTCCAATGTAGTAGTGCTATAGAGTTTTTGGCTTATTTTTATTATGAATTTATGGGAAAAGTTCAAAATCATATGGAGATAACTCATTAGGAGTATTTCAATATGAAGTCTCGTTCTTTACTGAAAAATGATCTAGATCTTCATTGCCAAAGAATGTCAAAGAAGTTTTATCAACTCATTGGATGGGGTAATCTAGATTTAAAGCAAACCTTTATTACTCTTCTTCTTAAGACGTTGGCAAAATCCATGCAGTGTAATTTAGCAAAAAGAAAGATCAATAAATGATTTGTCACTTGGAGAAATTTATCAAATAATGTTGCAAGGCATTATAAAGACTTTGTGAGCATAAGAAGATCATTACTCAAATGTTAAATAAGCAAAAGGATTCATTCGTAAAGAATTTATGCAAGAGATCAAACCTTCTCATCAATTGTAGTAGTGATTCAAAGGATTGTTATTGTCCTTAAAAAAAGAAGAAACACTACTTTAAATTTTCAAAGAAGGGTTCCCAATAATCCTCAAGGAAAAAATGGCATTTCTTTAAAAGGAAGAAGTATAAGGGGAAAAAGAAGTCAGATAGATGTTATCTTTATGGAAAGAAAGGTAATTTTATGAAGAATTGCCCAAACAAGCCAAAGCATGCAACAAAGATGCTTAAGCAAATTCAAATTTCTACAATAGTGGATATGAAAGATTCAGATATTGGATATGTTTTCTTAATTGATGATAAAGCCTCTCCAAAAATAGTTTTTGCTATACAGGATTCTTCCTCTTCAGAAGATGAGTTTGATTAAGAAGAATATATAGGGCATTTTCATTCAATTAATATGATGACTCAAATTTCCTCTTGTCCTTTGGAAATACTAAAACAAATGGAAAGTATAGCAGGGCATCCAGTTGCTTTAGCTTATGTTCAGATTTTTCCAGATAAGTATGCAAAGCTAATCAAAGCTATTGCCTTTATAGACATTAGAGCTTATGTTTCATGTTGAACCCTAAAGTTCTACCTACAAGGTATTGAAAGCCTCAAAAGAGGTATTTAAAAGATGCAAATGGTGAAGACTTTCACACTGATTTAATTACAATAACTCCCATTACAATCTAATTGTTTCTCGACTGTACCATTCGTACCAAACTCTTTAGTTCCTCCCTTCCTAACATGGACTTAGTTATTGGATTTTATCTATGTTGAAAACTTGTAAAACTTAGAGTTTTTACAATAGGCCTCAAGTTTAAAAATATTTTCAGCCTTACACCATAATTAATTCCTTGTTTATGGCATAAATATTATCAGCCTAAACATTATTCTCCTCAATCCAACAAGACATCCAAACTCGTGTTTTGCGAATAAGCACACCGAATTCTTATCCAAACACTTCAACCCATTATGGACTAATCCAGACTTTTTCATTTCATTATCCTTCAAAACAAAATAAAGACATCAATCCTGCCAAAACAACTCACTCAGGAATGAGCCCATAAGTCCTAGCTTTAGCCTACTAAGAATGTTCTCAACTCCAGGCCCAAAACATTATTGAACCCACCAAGTCAGATTGGACTTGTCAAACCTTTTATGCCAACAAAAGATATGAGGAAGTTCGAGGGAAAAAAAGATTAGTCATCGATTATCAACCTTTAAATCACTTTTTAAAGGATGATAAACTCCTTCTTCCAAACATTTCATCTTTGTTTACTCATCTATCATAGACTAAATATTTTTCAAAGTTTGATCTTAAAGTAAGATTTTGGTAGCTTAGAATTAAACCAGAAGATTGTCATAAATAGCTTTTTGTATCCCAAACAGGCATTATCAGTGGACAGTAATGTCATTTGGTTTCAAAGTTGCTTTATCCTTATTTTAGAAAGCCATCATCAAGATATATGAATCGATCCTTCACAATACCCTTCTTTACATTGATGATATCTTACTTTTATTAGCAAGTCAGGAATCTCATCAACAAGTGCTTTCACAATTCACTGACCTAACAAAAACTTATGGTGTTATCTATTATCAACAAAAATGCATGTGGCCCAAATAGAGATAGAATTCCTTAGCATGATCTTTCAGAATGGATAGTACAAGTTAGGACCATATATTAGAGAAGAATTAATAAAGTTCCTGAACAAAGATCTCACTGACATGCAAATCTAATAGTTCCTTAGAATTGCCAATTATCTTAGAGACTTTATTCCTCACTTTACAAGGAAAGCAAATCTACTAAGGTAGATGCTAAAGAATGATCCTCCATCATGGACAGATGTTCAAACAATAACTGTAAAAATTCTTAAAAAAATGATGCAGAATTTGTCACCTCTTCAGATTCTTTCTATAAGAAAAAGGATTTTGCAGACATATGCTAGTGACCATTATTGGGCTACCATTCTCTTAGAAGAAAAAGACAAATAAAAGAGAATATGTGCTTGCACAAGTGAAAAATTCAAAGATTCTGAGTTCCACTATCACTCCACATTTAAAGAAATCCTGGCTAGAAAGAATGAGATAAAGAATTTTGAATTCCACCTTAACGATCATCACTGTCCTTATGGATTGTTCATCTTTTTCTAAGATGTTAGAATTAAAGGGAAAGAATGTACCATATTCATAGCTGTTTAGATGGAAAGAATGGTTTAATAAGTATACCTTTGATGTTGAGCATATAAAAGGAGATAACAACCTAATACTAGATTTCCTATCAAAACCATAAACAATATCTCTCATCCAACCTGATAAAGCTATCCCTCTTTTATATATGGCCTCATCAGCCTCATCTTCTTCAAAGCCTCAGCCCCACCTACAAAAACCTGAAGTTCAGTTTCCTACCACCTATACCAAACGTACTAAGCTTGCTAGAAAATAAGTCATTTCATTCCAATTCTTTCTTACAACACAGTTTGGACCCATTTTTCTTAATATCCTTAGTTTTCACCTAGAATACCCTTTCCTCAAAATTTATAGTTTTTTGGATTTCTCTAAAAGAAATTATGGTTCTTGAAAATGGTTGGAAGAGTTTCTCTTCTTTTATGGTATTTTTGTCATCTCTATACCATAGCATTGGAAATAAGGCCTTATCCTTGTTGGTCTTACCTGACAAAACTAAAAAGGGACAAAGGCAAATCCCCATATGGTGAATTTTCTTAAATGGTTCCAATTCCTAGATCAATAATATTTTGCAATGTAAAGTTTAAGTATTGTGAACCATAAACAACTCTTAATAAGAGAGTTATCCTCACTTTTTCATAGAACTTGTTTTGTAAAGACAACAGTAACCAAGCCCAATGTCAATATTTCATGCATAAGAAGAAAATTGGTTTTCGTTTTATGATGCTTTGGACCACCATAGTGAATTTCGCGAATTTCAAAGATACATGTGCTAGCAAAACAAAGTGATTCAAAAAAAAATATGGGCTTCATTATCAAAAGATGCTTCATAGAATTTTCTTCCATCTGGTTATCACAAAGAATTAATGGCAGACAAAAGAAAGTGGATTGAGCCACCCACTCCACAATGCCTTCAAAGTGACCTATCTACTAAGATTATATTCAAGAACCAAATTCTCAAGACCCATGTGATTATTATATGAGACATGAAGACCTCACAGATAAAGGCTCTATTAATAGCGATGATTCAGAATATCGCAATATGAAGATGTCACCATCACATGAACGCATTATCAAGTGACTTCTAGCTATCCAAAGACATATGTAAACTAAATGTGATGTATTTGTTAGCATTTGATGTTTATGTGCTTTAGTATGTTGTCTGACAAAGATAAGATTCATTTTGTTCTTATCTCTTGAATAATTAGTGTGAACTATGGGTGTAAACTCCTTAGATATAAGATAATCCTCAAAGAGACACAATTGATAACCTTCAAACAAAGGATTAAGGTCGATCATAAAAAAGACAATACATAATATATAAAAACAGAAAAAACAATTTTCCTTAAGGACAATGAATTGAATAAGATAACTTAATAATAAAGAAAGTTTGATAACTCTAATCAAAAGGAATAAGATAACTTTAAATTTATTAAAGAACATAAAGAATGAAAAAATGAAATTACCTTTAAGAATGATATGTTTTGGTGTACCAAACATTGAAATAATATTATGACCAGATTATCTAATGATGTGTTTATTATTGTATGATATATATGTTTATGCTTATGTTAATGATGGAATAGTCTTAATGAATTGATGTTCAAATAGTAGATGATGTTATGATTGTGGTGATTGCTATGTAGGCCTTAGATAGGCGATTGATTGTGTATGTTGAGGATTTCTCATATTATGCAGAAGAAGTGCATATATGATTGAGTTATACAATGTTTTTTTTAATATATATGTTGTTTTTAACAGGAGGATTAGTCCATGTTTTAGAGGAAACTCTATCAAAATATCATTAGTATTTTAAGTATGATTAAGCATGACACTAGTAAGTGTATGCTCATAAATATATAGTTATTAGTCACATAATAGAATCTCATTTAGTGTTTATCTCAATTGATATGGTGAGACAACACTATATTGTCAAAGTTAGATAGTTTAAAAATGTGACATCTATTTATAAACCATCAGATGCGAGTGTTTTCATTAATATATACAAAGTATGTAGTATCCCCTGATATTCTTTGAATGCATATGAAATAAGTGTTTATTCATGTGATGACACTAAAATGGTGTATGTCATATGATTTAGTACTTATTTCATATTATGCATTTGGAGAACTATAGGGATAAGGTATTGAAATTTCTACGTATTGATGAATATATTGCATCTGTTCATGGTCATCATATGTTGCATTTTTGAATGAGTAAGTTCCTACCTATTAATATATAAATGGAGTTATAACGAGTCACAGTATAGTTAAAACTAAATTTCATTTATATGTATTTTTTATGTATTGCTCAGAGGAAGGAAAAATGAGACCCAATTGAGAATGGATGTAAATAGGCTTAAGGATGGTCTACTCAATGCAGATTATATGAGCGGGATTAAAAGTTATATTGAATTTGCTTGCAATCACTTAAAACTAAATGATAGGTACAAGATTAGATATTTGTGTAACCATCGTAAGTGTCAAAATTACATATTTTTTGAAAGTGGATTGTGAAGTTCCATTTGTATATAAATGGTTTTGTTCTTGATTATTACATATGGACTCCATATGGAGAAACCGTTGAGTGAGATAATACAAATGCAATCCATGATCAATCTAATGTAATAGAAAGGGTTGAATCATCGAATCCATATAAAACAATGGTTTTAGATACAATAGTCCCTCATTTTGACCCCACTGAGATGAAGGAATCACTAAATTCGGAGGTTCAAAAGTTTTACAATAAGCTTAAGGCTACAGATACGGACTTGTATCCGGGTTATACAAGGCATTCATAGTTATCACTTATATCCTAATTGATGCACATGAAATCAGAACACCATATGTCAAAATGAAATTTTGATGACCTAGTTAGAATAATGAAAGAGATTACACTAGATAATAGTTTGACACTTGATAACTTCTATAGCACTAAGAAATTAGTGGAATGTATGGGACTATCAGTTGAAAAGATTCATTGTTGTAATAATGGTTGCATGATTTATTGGCGTGAAGATAATGAATTAACCAGTTATAAGTTTTGTGATCATACTCAATACAAGAGGCCTCATAGCGAAGGCGGTAAATGACGCAAAACTCATGTTCCTTATAAGAAGAAGAAGATACATTATTTTCCTTTAACCCCTTGATTGTAAAAATTGTATGTATCGAAAGCAACAACTATAGAAATGCATTAGCATGTTGAACATGAGGTTGAAGAGGGTGTCATGTTTCATTACTCAAATTCGTTTGCTTGGAAGCATTTCAATCAAACACATCTAGATTTCACAACGAAAACTCAAAATATTTGATTAGGTCTTTGCACAGATGGGTTTCAACCCTTCAATCAATCAGGACAACAATATTCTTCATGGCCCATAATTGTCATATAATATAATTTTCGACCATGGTTATGTATGAAGGATGCTTATATATTCTTATCGATGTTGGTACCTAGGTCAAGAAATCCTAAGGATAAACTAGATGTGTTTTTACAGCCACTTATTATATAACTCAAATAATTATAGCACGAGGGTGTGCAAACATATGATATTTTGAAGAAATAAAATTTTCAAATACGAGCTGCTCTTTTGTGGATAATAAGTGATTTTCCTGCATATGCAATGTTGTATAGGTGGAGTACTATTAGAAGATTAGCTTGTCCATATTGCATGAAGAATTCTGATGCTTTTAGTCTATCCGAGAGTAAAAAGCAATCATGGTTTGACAACCATAGAAAGTTTTTACCAGAAGATCATCCATATTGAAGGAACAAAATATCATTCATTAATAATAGAACAGTGACTAAAGGTCCACCACCTACCAGAACTAGAGTTGAGATATTGAATAAGATAAATTAATTGGGTCTTAAGAAAGTCACTGAACTAGATATCAATGAGATAAATGGTCCATTATGTAGGACTTGTGGATGGAGGAAAAGATGCATTTTTGGGATTTGCCCTATTGGAATATGAACTTGATTTAATATTATTTGGATATAATGCACATTAAGAAGAATATTTTTGATAATGTGTTTAATATTGTCATAACTATGGAAGGAAAGACGAAGGACACAAATAAATCTCAATAGCAGTTGAATTAATACTGTAGTCATCCTGCATTGGAATAGAGTGCAACAATCGAAAAATACCCTAAAGTTTGTTACACATTATACAATTGGGAGAAAGAAGTCTAATGTGAATGGGTAAAGAATATTAGATTTCCTTATGGATATGTGTCAAATATGGCTAGATGTGTGGACATAAAAAATTGAAGCTGTACAAAACAAAAAGTCATGGTTATCATGTATTCATCCAACAATTGATACCAATTGTGTTCCATGAACTATTATCAGGCATTGTGTGGAAGGCGTTAATAGAATTGAGCCTTTTTTTTAAAGACCTTACTACTACTTTCATAAGCATTAAGGACATGCAACAACTTGAGGAAGAGATACCAATCATTCTTTGTAAGTTGCACCATATATTTCCTCCAAGCTTCTTTGACTCGATGAAATATCTACTGATTCACTTAGTTTATGAAGCAAGGCTAGTCAATCTAGTGCAATACTAATGGATTTATCTATTTGAGAGGTAATTAATAATTGACGTGAGTAGATTTCATAATTTATTTTAATTTGTGTACATGCACTGTCTTATATGTATCAATATCGTAGCTACCTTTGAAGGCTGAAAAACAACATGAGAAATAAAGCCAGAGTTGAAACTTCAATATGCAATGCATATTTAGTGGAAGAAACATCATTATTTTGTTTACACTACTTTGAGGATCATGTGAGCATGAGACATCGAAAAGTTCCTCGCAATGATGATCAGTCTCGAGATTTGGCGAAAGAGCATGAAGGAAATCTTTTGATATTTACACATCCCAGTTGCGCATTTTAA
Organism: Omphalea diandra; assembly: GCA_949677035.1. Lineage (NCBI taxonomy): Eukaryota > Viridiplantae > Streptophyta > Magnoliopsida > Malpighiales > Euphorbiaceae > Omphalea > Omphalea diandra. Next base: position 69,241 of record CATIWR010198493.1, read on the forward strand.
AAGGAAAAAACAAGATTTATGATATATCAAGAATATAACGCTGCTCAATGATATATTTTATTAAATTGCACAGAAGTGGAACCATTCACTAAGAATGTAACAGATCTGTTTGTTTATTTTCATATATTAATTTGTTAAGTTCACGTGAATTTTTTTCCCTTGTAAAATTTATGTTAATGAGTTAAAGCAACGTCAACCACATATTGCTAGTCATAAAGTTGATGCTAAACTTGAAAATGAATTTGTATCTTGGTTCGACAAATACATGAGTATCAAGATGAATTTGCATCTTGGTTTGACAAATACGTGAGTATCAAGATTCCATTATTTATGTTTATATGCAAGTGTATGTACATTGAAATTAAATTTGTTTGTTACCAAATTGATGGGTATTTATTTTAGGTGCATGATCCTTCACATAACATCTTGAACAAATTCATAAAGGATATAGCAAAAGGTCCATTGTGAATGGTGATGCCTATCTAGGGTATTATGTAAATGGATTTAAATTCCACATTAAATGATATGGTTCTCATACAGCTACCATGAACAGTGGTGTTGGTATAAAAGGCACCAATTATAGTATAGATGAAAGCGAGTATTATGTTTAGTTAATTGAAGTTATGGAGTTAGAGTATCTGGAATTCCCAATTAAGAGAACTGTCTTATTCAAGTGTGAGTGGTTTGATTTGACGCTTAACTTGGGCACTAAATTTAGAATATAAATTTATTAAGGTGAATTGTAAAAGAAGTTTCAATAAGTATAAGCCTTTTTTTTTTTTTTTGGGCAATGCAAGCATGTCAGGTTTGTTATTGCAGTTACCTTAGCTTAAGCCATGATTCAAGTGATTAGGTAGTTGTATGTAAAATTAAAGCTAGAGGACAAGTATAAATTCCAGAAATATCTGCAACAACTTCAAATTCTCATGTTGTACTGGCCTTCTAAGAGAATGATATAGGTGCTCATACAATTACAATTACGGAGGACGAAGAATTTGGATCCTTGAATGATCCAAAAGGTGAGTTTATTGAATTGAAGATGACAATGTTGAATTAGAAGATAAAGCAGAGATAGAGTTGGAATCAAATGATGATGATGTATAAATTGATGAGGAAGAGGATTTGTATAATGATACAAATAGTGAAATTGATTAGAGGTACTTTGTATATATATGATTTTATTTTACTTTATTATTATGTTTATGGTAAATAATGTTTTTTTTGTTATACATGTGTTATTAAAATGATTCATTTCTTATTTATAGTTGTCTATTTTTATTTAGTTATTATTATTATTATATATATATATATATACATCATGACAATGAGGGACAATGATACTAGTAGACCCCTGAGGGGCAATAGATCTGGTTCAAACACTTTTAGGCGAGGGACAATGGAACGAGGTCCACAGTGTTCACACTTTATTTTACCAATGTGACCATTAGCACTTAAGACATCATCATCGCCATCCTTACTTCCATTGTTGCACCTTGCAACATCATCATCTCCATCGTCACTTCCACCACCATCCTTGTGACATCCCATTTAATATTCATAAAAATTCTCTCTTAATCGATCCATTGTCATTTAAAGACCTGATTTAAATTTTTTTTTATATATATGTCTCTTGGTCACCACATAGTAACTATTTACAACAAAACATATATGGATAAACAAATTAAAATGCTAATTGACTGCATACTAGCCCAACCTCTATTACACTACTAGACAGTAACTTCGAAATGTATATTGGATGCAATCTTTAGTCTACTCTTCTTGAAATAAGATTTCATACAAAAGAGTGAGCTTGCATACTCAGTAAGTAAATGCATAACGATACTTCAATCTCAAAAAGCATAACAATATTTAAACATAAATAACTCATTAGCAGATCCATGTACAAAATGAAGAGTTTTACCTCTTAAATGCCACATAGGCTATCAAAGGTTATTGTCATACATGCTGTCATAAATTGCTGCCACATAGGCTATAGATATCACTTCCATAAAGACTTTCATTTTTAGTTGTCACATAGGCTATAAATATTAGTATTTTCATACAGGCTATTATATTTTATTTCCACACAGGCTATAGATATCATTGCTGCACAGGCTATCGAATGTTATTGCCACACATGCTATTATATCATTATCACATAGACTATCGAATGTTGTTGCCACACAGGCTATAGAACTCATTGTCATACAGGCTATCAAATGTTCTTGCCACACATGCTATTATATCATTGTCACACAAGCTATCAAATGTTTTTGCCATATAGGCTATTATATCATTGTCACACAGGCTATCAAATGTTCTTGGCACACAGGCTATTATATCATTGCCACATAGGCTATCAAATGTTCTTGCCACCTAGGCTATTATATCATTGTCACATAGGCTATTAAATGTTCTTCCCACACAGGATATTATATCATTGTCGCAGAGGCTATCAAATATTCTTGCTACATAGGCTATTATATTATTGCCACACAGGCTATCAAATGTTCTTGCCACACAGACTATTATATCATTGTCACACAAGCTATCAAATGTTCTTGCCACATAAGTTATTATATCATTGCCACACAGGCTATCAAATGTTCTTGCCACATAGGCTATTATATCATTGTCACACAGGCTATTATATCATTGCCACACAGTCTATCAAATATTATCGTCACATAAGCTATCAAATATTATCGCCACATATGCTATCAAATCTTATCGCCACGTATGCTATCCAATATTATCACCACATATGGTATCAAATATTATCGTCACGTAGGCTATCAAATATTATCGCCACTTAGCCTATCAATTATTATCGCCACTTAGCCTATCAATTATTATCGCCACATAAATTATCAAATATTATCGCCACATAGCCTATCAATTATTATCGCCACATAGCCTATCAAATATTATCACCAAATAGGCTATCAATTATTATCGCCACATAGGCTCTCAAATATTATCGTCAAATAGGCTATCAATTATTATCGCCACATAGACTATCAATTATTATCGACATCTCATGAAAATAAATAAGTCAAGAGTATAATAATCTTTCATTTATGTATTCCATAATATCATCATATTAAACAACATTCCATTCCATTGAGTATAAGTTCCTGGTATTTGACCAATCATACATATAGTATCATTAGCTATTTACTTACCTCCTCCTTCAAGTTTATTTAGTCGTGGATGGCCCCAGCTTATTCCCACTATTATCCTCAATGCCTTGAGGACCTATTATCCCAGAATTAGAAAACCTTAGGCAGCTCACTCTTCTCTCTCTCTTCTTATTCTTCTTCTTCTTTCTTTCTTTCTTCCTTAGCTCTCTCTTTGTTTCTGGTATAACTCATGGTTTTCCTCTTAATTCCGACCTTAAATAACAGATGTAAACTTATTATAACAATATAAAATCATGGTGCTTCATTTCCATTGGTTAGAAGTTCACTTTTCCTCTTTTAGTCCCTCTTCTTCACTCTTTAAGCACCTTCATCCATCTTTCAATCCTTAAATGCTCCTTTTACTCTTAAATAAGCTCTATAACATCATTATTTATGATGCTATAACATGCACACAACATAAGACAATTTACCATGCAACTATACAAACACTACATATATGTTCAAGTGTCTTAACTGTAACGGTGCAAGTGTCATTGTCATGCTTCTACAAATCGCATGACTAAATGATCATTTATCTAATGCATAAGTGCATATGGGATTTCATATCATTTTTTCATAAATGAATATGTTCATGTGATAATGCCAATGGATGTGGATAGGGAAGTTACATTTCTTCCCCTTTTATAAAGAATTTCGTCCTCGAAATTCAATACCTGTAAGTAGCTGAAAAATAACTAGATACTCACCTAATCATCTACATTTATAAGTAGCTCAATAATTAATTGGTGAAACTAATGTCAGATTCATATTCCTGAACAAGAACTCTATTTTCCAAAAGCAAGAAACATTAATCAGCTGGAAGAAGGTTTACTGAAAAGGCATTTAAACTTGCGGATGTTCCCATTTAATCTCAAGTCCCAATAGAAAGTTAACTTCTCAAAAATACAAATATAACATAGATTCATAGTTAGAAATAATCTATATTTCATCTTTGACCAATAAAATTAGTCTGTCAAGACATTACATTTTAGATTGAGTTAACCAAACAGGAGCATTTAACCAAATAATTTAGCCACTTACAATGAGTTAAGTGCTTCTATAAGTATCCCATCATAAAAAAAAAAAACCATTATGTTTGATCCGTGACTTGAGAAATCCTACTGATATAGCTATCAACTTAAACCAAAATTGCAAGTATTTACACAACATTTGTAAATTACGATTAGTCACTGGATAACCAATAGCATGCAAAAGTTAACGTAAAACTTTACATGTCAAAAATACCACAAATAGGAATGTCATGTAATCTCACAATCTCAGCAACATATATTTTAGCAAGGCTATAAAGTGAATCTATTTGTCATATAGGCAAAAAAAAAAGTGCAGATTTTTGCAGCTGAATTATTAAAATTCTCTTATGAGAATCTGACAAAGAAACAAATACAATAATTTCTTAGAATTGTCGACTATCTACGCAGCTTCGTTCCCCATTATGTAAAGCATGCCAAGCCTTTACAGCTCATGCTCAAAAAAAAATCTCCACTATAGAAGCCTACATAAACACTAGCAGTCAAAAGTTTACGACACATACCTATTTGACATAGTGTCTATGAATTTATTATCCAAACTATTCACCTGCATATGCTCTATACTCTTTTTTGACATTTGTCCGTATGCAATCCAAAGAAATCTTATAAGAAGCGGCGAAAAGATCTTCTGTCTTTTATTGTCCATTTTGAAACCTCTATAATTAAGTCGATTCTCTCACTCCCTCGTCACTAAGCAAACTACTCTTTTGAAACCCTTGTCAGCTTAGTTTTTCTTCATCATTCCTCCATATTCTTTCCTCTCTATCTCACCTTCGACAATCTTAAAAATGGTGAACAAGCACCTTAACTTGAACCTTGAAACTAATGAAGAAGGGTTGGACCTAACCTTTTGTCTTGGATATAACAAAGGGAAAAGAGTCATAGAAGAGGCACCCCAGCCGGAGAAGAAATGAAAGTTTCTAAAAGAAAAAGAAGATGAAAGTACGGGAAGGTCGATAGAAGACAAGCTTGCTCTATTAGAGCAAAAGCTTGAAGAAATTAAAAAGGAAATAAAACTGCACTCTGACGTTCTTGCTGCCAAAATAGATAATCATTTTATCTATGCTTCTCAAGTTCTTTACCTTCAACAAATGAGAAGTGTAGAATGTTCGAAACAAATACATTCTACTCTGCAGCAAATCTCTCAGTCCCTCAAAGAAGTTGCTCCTGAATTTTGTGTCCTCTCTTTCTCAACACCCCCATCACCATCCACCTCAAAAAGGCCACCACGCTCTTAGATGTTGTTTTCTTTTTCTGTGTGTGTGCCTTTATTTTGTAAAATATATATATATATATATATATATATATATATATATATATATATATATATATATATATATATATATATATATATATATGTCTATTTTTATATCA
>CATIWR010198529.1:0-22122 GCA_949677035.1 Omphalea diandra
TTATTTATATATATATATATATATATATATATATATATATATATATATATATATATATATATATATATATATATTACAGATTGGTTTGGTTTGGAGTAATTATTCGAGACAAATAACATAAATATTCAGTACCATAGTGAAATACTATTTTTGGTTTGGATCAGTTTAATTATTTTCAAATATTTTCAATATTTTTTCTTTCAAATATTTTTGAATTTAGTTATTCGATTTAGTTTGATACATTTGGAATTTGTGCTCACCCCTCGTTGCAACAACATTTGAAGGATTAATTTCACAATAATTGTGATCCAAAATAGAGAAGGCTTAGATGACTTATTCGGGTCCAATGGATTTTAATAATAAAGGCATCTATTATATATATAAAATGTCAGAGCAAAAATATGTAAAAATATTGATGTGACAAATTCTCCTTAATTTAACTTTATAGGTATTGACGTGACAAAATTTTCTTAATTTAACTTTATAGAAATTGACGTGACAAATTATGATTTACATTTGTCCAATCTATTGATAAGACTATATATGTAACTCTCAACTTTAATTCTCTTAATGATAAATTATTTATATTAATTGAATTCCTCTAATACGTGTTTTATCATTTTTTTTATCTTATTATATTCTCTTAAAATCTCTACATTTACCAAAAACTCAAGAACATATTAATTCATATTATAATTATGTCTTTTCAATAATCTCAAATTATATATAACTCGCAATAATAAATTATAATGTATAAAAATAACAGATAGAAAAGTGATAATATGATATTTAAAATAATATTCCAAAATTTACTATTCCGAATATATTATAAATATTGAATTTTTTTACTTTATATCATTCAATAAGTATAAGAAATAATTTCAATAATCTCAAATTATGTATAACTCATAGTAATAAATTATAATATGTAAAAATAATAGATAGACATTGAAAAATTAAATATGATATTTAAAATAATAAATAATATTCCAAAAGCTACTGTACTGAATATATGATAGTAATCTTCCAAGGTAAAACTCAAAAGTCATCTTTTATTTTCAATTTACAAATAAGAAAAGAAAATTGCGCATCATAGGGGTGGAATGGAGGCCCACAAGCCCAAGAAGAATAATAAGGGTGACCTCAACCATTTGGTTTCTTCTCAGGCAGAATTGAAAAGTCATTTTCACTTTCAATTTCCAAATAAGAAAAAAAAAAAAGAAAAAGAAAATTGTGCATCACCGGGTTGGAATGGAAGACATGCGCATTCCAAGGATGACTTATCGTCTTCTGCCTTCTGGTTTATTCCGTTGTTTTTGTTTTTACAAATTTTCATATAATCTTAAGACAAAAATTACAATCTTAGACTAGTTGAGAATATGAAATTACATTAAAAAAATATTGAGTAATATTCGGAAAACATAATGACGGAACTATGAACCTATTTTTTGCACTATATAATAATTTTTCATCGTAGATAAGTAATTCATTTATATAATATGTGATTCAATGTTAATTTAAAAACTGTTTTACTTATGAATAATTTTTTATAAAATTCATCTACAAAGGAATTCTATATTTAGTGTGATGTACTACAAAATAATAATATAATTTATTTTAAATAAAATAAATTTTAGGTTTGATTTAAGTGCAAAATTCAATAAAATATTTTATTTTTATAAAAATTTCTTTGTTTTATTTTTCAAATGTTAAAGAAAATGCCAAAACAGAAGAGAGAGAGAGAGAGAGAGAGAGAGAGAGAGAGAGAGAGAGAGAGAATGAGGAAAAAGAAAAAGGAAAGTGAAAAAAATATATTTTTAATTAAGAGTATTTTTATCATAATAAAAAAAAATTTACAACTTTGAAATTTATTTGAAAATTTTATCAAATTTAATTTAGATATAACTAATTCTAGAGATTTAATAAAATTGAATTTTAAATAAATTTTTATGTATACCAAATATATAATACATAAAATTTATCAATAAAATTTTATAAAATTTATTTATACTAAATATATCTTTAATAAATAAATTTAATTATTATGTATCTCTTTTAATTTGGTCGTTAAAATGTCAAAATTGGCAAATCAATGGAAATTTCTGATGTAGTTTCAGTCTCTTTAGCGTGATATTTGCGGTGAAGCTCAAAGTCTTCAGTTACGCATAAGTGGCTCCAGAAGATGCTTGCTTTCTTGTTAGGTTTTGTTCCATTTGAACTTGACCGTAAACTAGCAGTTTTTTTTTTTTATTTTTTTATATAGATTATCGTGTTAGGTTTTGTTTCTTATGTGGTTCTAGAAGATGCTTGTTTATCTAGTCAGGTTTTGAACTTGACCATAGACTACAGAATATCTTTTTAGTTAATATATAATTTAAAACATGTTTATAGGCATTGAAAAAATCAAAATATATAATATATAATATATAATTAAATAAATATATTTATTATAAAATAGATAATGTATAAAATTATATTTTAGTCTTAGTTTTTTCGTTAAATTATTATTTTTATTTACTGTTATTTTCAATTAGATAGTTTAATATTAATATGATCATTTTAATTATGTGTCAAATAGTTAATTGACAAATGATAAAATTTTTATCTTATATAAATTCTAAAAATAGACAAATGATAACTTTTATTTTAAACAAATTATGAACTCAAAATTAATTATCTATATTGATTTATTTATTTATTTAAATGTTTTTTTTATATACTTGCATTTCAAAATGACTAGTTTCGAGATTGAAGTTGATTAAATGTAACCATGTAATTTTGGTTTGTAGAGAGTTAATAATTATTTAGTATTATTCACAAATATTTATTAATTATATTATAATTTTTTATTATATTATTATTATATTTTATATTAAATTTATCACTATGATAAATTTTATCATATAAACTTTTGTATAGATTAATTAAATCAAAACATGTAATTGCATTAGGGGCATAATTGTAATTTATATTAATTTCTTTGAACTATCCTATGTATAAATCAGAATATTAATTTTTAATTTGTTAAAAATTTTATATCCAACTAAAGACAAGAATTTTATATTTCTGGAATTACTTACTCAAAAATTTACTTTCATAGAAAAATAATTCTAAATAAAAATGTCAAATTTTGATAACCAAATGCCGCCCTTTATGAAAATTGTTGGCCTAGTGCACCAAGAAATGGGGCTTGAATTGGTGGGAGATAAAAAATTTGGAAGAAAAAGTAAGATAATTAGAGAATTTAGAAGGAATAGAAAAAGATAAACACAATATGTTTATAGTGATTCAAGTGTTAACAAACCTTACATCTACTCCCAAATTATTCACAATTGGGTATTCCACTAAACTAAAAATGGTGTTTCCAAGCTCACACTTAACTTTCACAATGTGTTTTATGGCTCACACACAATCCTTATAATTTGTGTTTTTAGACTCACACAAAACCTCTCACAAGTGTTTTTGGATAGACTCACACTTTAACCTCTTACAAGAGTTTTGGTAGCTAGACTAACTCTCAACCTACTTACAAAGGTGTTTAATGTTAACCCCAAACAATCAATAACACATAAACAAGAATAAGAAAAATGAGCAGTAAATTTCCAAGAATTTGGTTACAATAAATAAAATTCTCTTGCGTTTACATTTGTTTGGTGGTGTATTTATAGGCAACAACCACCAAAGATACATTACTCAAAAACTATCCCTAAATCTCCAAGTTGTGCTAGGCAAATTTTGCATTAAATGTCTGTTAGATAGAAGTCGAGGTAGTGACTGGATTTCGCGATCGCGATTTTTCAATTTACATTGAGAAATCGAAAATCGTGGTAGTGAACCTTATTGTGTGTCTAACGACTAGTCTACATGTCCTTCACCCATTTGGTTGTCCAAGAAATATAGCTATTGTGTTTGACCAACCAATCAAAAGTCGTGGTAGCGATTGAACTTCCTCTTGGGCATGAATGAGACTATGAAATCTTCAGTTTGGTGAGGAGATAACACTTTATTGGGTTGTGGTTGCGACATGGGCTTTGCCCTCGCGATTTTTGATATTCAACGGTTGCTTTGGACACTAGGCGTGTTGTGGTTGAAGATTTGGTTCCCTCCTTGCTATTATGAAATTTGCGATCGCGATATGGAACCCAAATCCCACCATAATTTCCTTTGTGAGTTAATCAAGCTTCCTTTGGCTGAATCGCGACTACAAATTCATCCGTGAATTCTTCTAGTCTAGCTCCATCCATCTTTATTGCAAGGTCGTGGCTGTGAATCAGGGGATATTGTCCGCTAATTTGGATGTCATTCTCAAAGTTGGAGTTTTAGACTTCCATCCAACTTCCAATGAAAAAATATCTTAAAAACTGCAAAACAACACTTAAACAAAACATTAGAACTAATCAATTTCCATTGTCAAGATCAAAAGAGACTTGTGACTTAGGTTTGACCAACCTAGTCTAATCATATCCCTTTTTTTTTATTTTGACAACTTAGATTGATCTTAAAGAAAATTTAAATGCATGAGTTGTAAAGTTGGGATGATCAAATAATCAAAGAATTCTAAGTTTGAAAGAGTAAAGCTCCTATAGCTATTGCTCTCCCTCAACTTATGCTTTCCTTATGCACATTACTATTTTGTCTCCCAATGTTTTTCTCTCCTTTTTTGGCAAGATCAAAAAGAGGGTTAAGTTTAAAGAGTGAATGAGGTGCATAAATTGAGATAGAGTAAACATAAGGAGCAAAAAAAAAAAAATTCACATAACATATGAAGTAATGAATTGCAAAACAAACACTTTTATTTATTTAATAAATTATGGGATCACAAGCTTTACATTAAAAACATAAAAGAACAAAACAAGAAACACTAAAGACAATCTAGAAGATTGGAGAACTATCATCATCTCCAAAATCATCAAGGTCCTTATTTACCCCTTCACTTTGAGCTTCATCACCCTCTTTAACCTCTTAAGTATCCTTCTCTTTAGGTGTGTCCTCCTAATCCTTAAAATCTGGAAAATGGCAAGGACTATCACTTACTTTCTCCTGAAGATCTACCAGATCATTGTGTAGATGGGAGAGGAGGAGAAATTGTCTCTTAATTATCCTCATCATCTTGTCAAGCCTCTTGTTGATGGAGGCAAGAGTGATTTTGGCTTTGGGTTTAGGTTGGGGAGATGGAACAGGTTGTGCTCCCTCTTCAATTACTAGCCTTTTCTTTTTAAGGCTTGAGATGTTTCCAATTTCTCTGCCCAAAAGCACCTAATGTATAAGTATATGAATCAGAGTGAATGACTTTAACATTGATGAGATAAGGTAAGTCCAAAAAGTTATGGGATGACAATTTATTTTGGTGAGGAACTTCTTATTTTCCTCATTAAGAGCACCTACGTAGTAGTAAATGGTAATGACATAGGAGGGAAAAAGAAATCGACTTTTAGACTTTGTACTCATGTGGATCAATTGATTCATAAGGTAGCAGTCGATCTAAATTGGTTTGCTCTTGGTGAGGCAGAAGAGAAAAGTAAGGTCTTTTTGTGAAACCTTCACATTATCATCATCTCTTATGTTAACAGAGAATGTCATAAATGAAATGTATCCCCGACTTGAAGATTGAAAAGGTTTGAAATTTGTTCGAAGGTAATGAAAAAAAGATCCCAAAAGGCTCAAAATACTAACCCATATTGGCCTACATGAGATTTCGCTCTGCTGCTTAAGGTCAAGGTACATATGAATTCACACATTATCTCTTCGTAACAAGGCACATCAAGTTTGAAAGAAATACATGAATCTCATCCTTGATGCCTAATGAACAAGAAGGAATGTGGAAGGGATTTTGTTAGGCTGAATAATTTTTGAAGATTTTGCTTTATACCTATCATTCTCCTCTTTAGTTATCCCTTTCATCATGTGTAGAGCAGGTGGTCCAAAAGGTTGTGCTACTGCCTTGCCTTTTTCTACTCTTCAGGCTTTCTTAGGGGCCATTGTAGATTAAGGATCATTAAAAGATGTTTAAGAGTGAGAAGGAAGAGAGATGAAGGTTTTTAGCAAAAGTGAGTAGAAATAATGTTTCAAGGGTTTATATAGGCCATGAAAGGGTATGAAAATGACCATAAACGGTCAAAAATTCATTTAATAAGGGGTTGCAAATGGTTGGTAGTCAAATTAGTTAAATGTAGGCAGTTACTAAAATTTGAGACTACGACCATCAAGTCGCGATCTCTAATTATGAAATCTCTGAAGAACAGACAAAAAATCCTTAGGAACTAGCGTGGTCATTGGTCAAAACTTTTAAAATTTGAATAAATTCACAGTGGGGAATGAAAGTAGCAATCGTGAATTAATGCTTGATAGACGAATTGACAAGTACATGTAGATTGCGACTGTGAATCAAAGAGTAGTGACCGCGAATTATAAGGCAAAAAAGATGACTAAGAAAAGATTGGATTTTACTATCTAAGATGTGATCTACTTAATGTATTGATGCTTAATTCATGCAATTTTATTGCACATAAAATTAAGACATCCAAAGAAATAAACAATACATACAACACACATAGAAATCAATCAATAATGCATCACATAAAGAGTATTCTAATAAGATCCAAATTTCACTTCAGGGAGCTTCCATCAAGTATTCCAACTCTCTCTTAATGAAGTTCATCATTTCTTTATTGAGAAGTTTTGTGAAAATGTCTGCAAGTTGATGAATAATGTCTATAAATTCTAGTACTATATCACCATTTTGGACCTGATCTCTAAAAAAATGATGCCTAATGTCTATATGTTTGCTCCTAGAGTGTTGGATGAGATTCTTTGAAAGATTTATTGCACTAGTATTGTTACATTTGATGGGAATGTGATCAACAACTTTGTTATAATCCTTTAATTACTATTTCATCCAAAGGACTTGGGTGTAACAATAACTCACAGCTACATATTTAGCTTCAGTGGTGGATAAGGCAATCGAAACTTGATTCTTACTAAACCAAGACACTAAACACTCTCCTATGAATTGGCAAGTTCCAAAAGAGCTCTTTCTATCTAGAAGACTGCCAGCATAATCTGCATCCGAATAACCTATAAGACTAAATGATGAATCTCTAAGATAACATAAACCTAGATGCAATGTCCCATGTAAATATTCAAAAAATCCTTTTAACAACATTTAAATGAGATTCTTCAGGATAATATTGAAATGTAACACATATGTATACACTAAAAATTATATCGAGTCTAGAAGCAGAAAGATAGAGTAGAGAACCAATCATACCTCAATATCTCTTCTCATCAACCGACTTACCCGATTCATCCTTGTCTACTTTACATCCTTACATGCCAAATTTCTTAAGTATGTCCTTTGTGTTTTAGGCTTGGTTGATGAAGATCCCTTTTTTGGTTTGCTTGATTTGCAGGCTAAGGAAAAATTTGAGCTCTTCCATCATGCTCATTTCAAATTCCCTAGTCATATACTTAGCAAAATCCTTACAAAGAGATTCATTAGTAGCACCAAAAATGATATCATCAATATAAATTTGCACTATTAGTGTATCATGATTATGCCTTTTGAAAAACAAAGTTGTTTCAACCTTCCTCTTTTCAAAATCATTTTGCAAAAGAAAAGAACTAAGCCTTTCATACCAAGAAGCTCTTAAAGCTTGTTTCAAACCATACAAGGCACTATTCAGTTTAAAAACATAATTTGAAAAAATATGTGATTCAAAATCAAAAGGTTGTTCAACATAAACTTCATTCTCAATGACACCATTTAAGAAAGCATTTTTGACATCCATTTGAAATAGTTTGAAATTCATGTGACATGCATATGCCAAAAGAATCCTAATAACCTCTAATCTTGCTACGGGGACATAGGTTTCATCATAATCAATTCCTACCTCTTGGTTGTAACACTTAGCAACTACTTTAGCCTTATTTCTAGAGATGAACCCTTGCTCATTTAATTTATTCCTAAAAACCCATTTGCAACCTACAATAAGGTGTTCCTTAGGCATAGGAACAAATTTTCATACATTGTTTCTCTTAAATTGGTTAAGTTCCTCTTGTATAGGAATCACCTAACTTTCATCACCAAGAGCTTTATGAATAAACTTTAGCTCAAATTGAGAAACAAAAGTAAGATTATTATCTAAAGTATTGAGTTGAGATCTAGTACTTACACCCTTGGATGTATCACTAATGATTAGGTCCTTGGGGTGATGCTTGGAAAATCTTCAATCCTTAGCAAGATCTTGGTTTGGTGATTCCACTTTTTGATGTTGAGGTTCCTTATCTTCTCTTGATGATTTGCTTTCATCATGATCTTTATCAAGCATCAGTTTTAATTTCTTAAAATCACCTACAATATTATCCATTAGAGAACCTTTCCCAAGATCAACCTTACTAGATTCATCAAAAACTATATTCATGGACTCTTTAACTACCATTGAACTCTTATTGAAAACCTTATAGGCTTTACTAGTGGTTTCATTTATTTTTTAATCAAAATTTCTAAAGTTATCCTTGGTATTCAAGATATAACACTTTCATCTAAATACTCTTAGGTATGATAACTTAGGCTTTCTACCATTCCAAAACTCATAAGAAGTTTTATTAAAAATGGGTCGTTCGAAAACACAATTTACAATGTAACACAATCTATTGATAGCTTCGGCCCAAAAGTAATTAGGCAATGAGTACTCGTTAAGTATAGTTCTAGCTATCTCCACTAGCGTCCTATTTTTTCACTCTACAACATCATTTCGTTGTGGAATTTTAGGAGTTGAAAAATTATAGAAAATCTCATTCTCTGTGCAATAAGATTCAAAAGATTCATTTTGAAATACTTTTCCATGGTCACTTCTTATAGAAGAAATGAAGTAATCTTTTTCATTTTGAACTATTTTTGCAAAACTTTTAAAAGCATCAAATGTATCATGTTTATGAGCTAAAAAGGATACCTAAGTAAACCTAGAGTACTCATCAACTAGGATAAGTGCATAATGTTTTCCACCTAAACTAGCATTCCTAATAGGTCCTATCAAGTCCATATGAATTAATTGAAGAGGTTTATATGTACTTACAATATTCTTTGCTTTAAAGGAAGATTGATGTTGTTTTCCCATTTGGCAAGGACCATACGTCTTGTCTCTAGAGAACTTTAGCTTGGGAAGACCTTCCACTAACTTCCCTTTTGATAAGCTTTATAAGAGCTTCATTCCAACATATCCAAGTCTTTTATGCCAAAGCTAAGCTTCATTACTAAGAGACACAAGACACTTAAAGGATTAGTTAACCAAATTGTCTAGGTCAATTAAGTAGGTATTGCCCTTCTTTTCACCTTTGAAGACTACCTTTTCATCCACCAAGGTGGTAACTCAACATTCTCTATGGTCAAAGGTGACTTTATTACCCTTATCACACAATTGACTTACACTAAGCAAGTTATGTTGTAAGCCATCCATAAGTAAAACAACATTAATAAGAGAACACCCATTCTCACCAATGGTTCCAATGCCAATTACCTTAACCTTGGCATTGTTTCCAGATGTGATGTTGCCACCCTCCTTTTCTCTTAGGGCCACGAATAGTATCTTATTACCTGTCATGTGTTGAGCATTCACTATCCACATGCCAATCATTTGCTTTATTGGTGGCTGCCAAACAATCCTACCTAACACAAATAAATTATTTTTGTTTTGGTACCCAAGCATACTTGGATCCGAGGGGGTTAGGTTTAGAAGGATCCTCCAACTTGAGATATGCCTTCGTAATATAACAATAAATGTTTAAGTGACCAAACTTCATCAATAGTGGTATTGGAGTTTACACTTATGAGTATTTCACCTATACATTGCCTTGGTATGAGTGAGGGGTTTTCTCATACCAACATGATGTGAATGTGAACATGAACATGAATGAATAGGTGTAGGAAGTAAATTTTATGTGTGTGTTAGAGTGAGCATGCTTTTTATTATAAATTTATGCATGATTGGCCTTCCTAGAAATGGGCCTTGAGCCTTATTGTACTTTTCCTTTGCCTTTAGGCAATGGTGGTTTAGTGTTTTGAGCACTTTTCTTTCTAACCACCTCAATACTTTATGTTTGAGGTGTTAAGGCTCTAATAAAAGTTGTGAGTGAAGGTGTAGAAGAAGAGGCTCCATTGAAGCCTAGATCATGCCTAACTAAGGGAGGTCTTTGTGATACAATAAGTATATCCAAAACTTCATTTCCATTGTGGAACTTCAAAATGGAGTTTCTAAGTTCAATGACTTAACCCTTCAAGGAGTCATTTTCTTCTCTTAATGAGATCAGGGATGAAGATGACATGGATAGACTCTCCATAAACTTCTTAAGTTCTTCATTTGAAGCCCTCAATTCACTTACAAGACTGTTTAGGGGATTTAAACTCATCCTCTAATTTAGTATATTTCTTCTTGTAAGATTTCATTTATGACTTATATTTGTTACATGTCAAAGTGAGAGGTTCTAAAATCTCACCATCTACATCATCTAATGCATCAAATTTTGCATAAGAATGAGGTGAAGAGCTTACCTCATTTGATGAAACTTCTTGAGTCATAAACCATAAGTTTGCAGCCTCTTCCCCTTCATCTTCTTCACTCGAGCTATCATCCCAAGTGGCTTTGAAGCTTTTCCTTTTCTCTATTTCCTCTTCCTTCTTCTTTTTCTTCTTCAATTTGGGGCAGTCATATTTGATGTGGCCTTGTTTGCCCCTTCATAATAAGTGACATCACTCAATCTTTCCTTGGGGGTTGGAGTTGCTTTCTTGAAGTTTCTTCTTTCCTTTAAATTCTAATCAGCTCCTTTGTTCTTCTTAAAACCATGTCAGCTCTTCTTCCTTTTTGTCACTTTCCTCTTTGTTAGACTAGGATGGTTAATCCTAAGTCTTAGACCTATTTTGACCTTGACAAAGGAGATTGATCAATTTTAATGTTTCAATTAAGTATTGTTTTGCAGTTTTTAGTTTGTCTCTATATTGAAAGTTGGATAAAGTCCATAATCTCTAAAGAAAGCAAAGTGTCTCCTAATTCGCGATCGTAACTTCATATATCACAATCGCGACTTAGATTAAGGCAGGTTGAAAAATTGGACAGGCAAATTCGTGGGCCAATTCTCTATCGTGACCCATCAAAAAATGGAAGTGCCAAAGTCACAGACGAATTTGTGGTGTGTGTCTCGCCTCAGTCACAATCGCAAATTTCAAAGTAATTTAAGAGGGAATCAAGTCCACAACCACAATATGACAAGTGTCCCAGGTGATCGTTGGAAGACAAAAATCACGATGGCAACTTGTGAGTAGTGACCACAAATCATGAAGAAGAAGATAGACATTTTGAGACAAATTCGCATCCTAAGTTGTGCTATATATAAGAAATATTGCAATCACTACTTTTGTGAGCAGGTGAAAGGCAACAACTATATTTTCCTGGTGACCCAGTAAGAAGATGACAAGTGGACTAGCCATTAGACATAAACAGGGATTTCCACTGTAATTTTTAGCTACCATGTGGAAAATTTGAAAATCACGGCCGCAAAAGAGTAGTAGTGATCGCGGATGAAGCCTGACAAGCATTTATTGCAAAATCTATCTATCATAATTTAGAGATTTGCTACCAGTTTTATTGCAACTTCTCTTTGGTAGGTAGAGGCTATAAATACCTCACCAAACAGATGTAAATGCAAAAGAAATCATTAATTTGTAACCCAAACTCTTGCAATTTTGCTACTCAATCTTTTCTATTTTTTAAGTGATTGTTTGGTGTGAGTTTAATGGTGTGAGTTTAAACACCATTTGTAAAGGTTATAGTGTGAGCTTGTAAAATACTACGGAGAGGTTATTGTGTGAGCCTTAAAAACACAAGTGTAAAGGTTATTGTGTGATCCTCAAAAATACAAGTGTAAAGGTTGTTGTGTGAGCCTTGAAAACACAAGTGTAAAAGTTAGGTGTGAGCTTAGAAACACCATTTGAAGTTAGTGGAACACCCAATTGCTGAGAATTAGGGAGTGGACGTAGGTTCGATTATACCCAAACCACTATAAATCTTATATCTCTCTTACTCATTTTCCTTCTTACTTTCTTATTTTAATTTTTATACACCAATTCAACCCCCCATTCTTAGTGCCTATGGCCAACAAGTGGTATCAGAGCCAAGCCTCACATTCTAGACTTTATTAGGTGAGAAAAGACCAATGACACAAGAGGGAATCCATTCACACCTCAAGCCTCACTTTGATGGATTCGACTATACTCATTAGAAGTATAGAATGGTAATCTATCTTGACACAAATGTGGTAGAACTTGGGGATGTGGTTGTCAAAGAATGGAAGCCACCCACTAAGGTAGTGGATGAAATTGAAGAACTTATCCCAAGAGAATAATGGGTTGAAACTCATTAGAGATCAAATGGCAAAAACAAGAGGGCAATGACCATTCTTCTAAGCTCTCTCTCTAGAGAAAAGATTGAAAGAGTGCAACATTGTCAAATAACACATGCCATTTGGAAGACACTTGAGAATTATCATGAAGGCACAACACTAGTTAAGTCAAACCAGTTGGAGATGTACGTAACTGAATAGGAGCTATTCATGATGAAGGACAATGAAAGCATCACCGAAATGATGAATAGGCTTCTATTTATCATTACCAACATGAAGAAATTTAGAAGGACTCTTACAAACTATGAGGTAAACACAAAAATCCTTAAAACTCTTCCATTAGATAAATTTAGTGATAGAGTGTGCAACATCCAAGAGTCTAATTCGGAGATTAGAAAGGTGCCAACAGGCGTGTTGATAGGCAAACTTTTAACTCATGAGTTGGCCTTACAAAAAGATGAGCAAATGAAGAAGCTAAGAGGCCAAAGAGATAAACCAAAAAAAGAAAAAAGAACCCTGGTTCTTAAATCTTCAACAAATGAGAAGGAGATAGAAATTACCTTGAGTAATAAAGAAAGTGACAACGAAGAAGAAGAGCTAGCAATGCTCTCAAGAAGGACAAAGGAGTTGATCAAAAGAAGAAAAGAAAGAAAAAGTTTCAAGAAGACAGTTTGTAGTCCAAGAGAAAAATCCAACAATGTCACTTGCTATGAATGTGGCAAGCAAGGCCACATCAAGTATGAGTGTCCCAAATTGAAGAAGAAGAAGAAGAAGAAGAAGAGATGGGACAAAGAGAAGAAGAAGGGCTTTTCAGTCACGTGGGATGACAACCCAAGTGAAGAAGAGGAAGAAGGAGAAGTTACCAATATTTAATTCATGGCATAAGAAGATTCTACAAATGAGGTAAGTATTTCTTCCCATTATCATTCTGATTTTGAATTTGATGAGATAGATGAAGAGCTTTTAGAGGCTCTAACTATGAGATGTGACAAAAAACAATTCACAAATAAAATCTTGCAAAAGAAAATGTCAAAAATTAGAGGATGATTATAAATCCCTCAATGACATTGTAAGAGAATTGAGAGCATCTATGATGAGCTCAAAAAATCTGTAGATAGTCTTTCTACATCATCTTCTTCAATGGCTTCACTAAAAAAGGAGAATGACACTCTAAAGGGAGAAGTCATTGAGTTTAGAAGCTCAGTCTCTAAATTCCATAAAGGAAAAGAAGCCTTAGGCACATTGATTGTGTCACAAAGACCACTACTAATTAGACATGCTCTAGGCTTCAATAGAGCCTCCTTATCATCTCAAACCATATTTGTTAAAGCTTCAGAACCTCAAACCTCAAGGGATGAGGTAATTAGGAAGAAAAGTGCTCCTAGCACTAAGCCTCCTAAGCATAAGGGTAAAGAGAGGGCTCCCCCAAACTCAAAAGTCAAGACTCAAAGAGCTAATCATGCCTACATGAACAACAAACAACATGGTTACTCTCATAATAAATTCTCTACTCCTACTCATCATACATGTACATGCATGCATTCACATAATCAAGGTATAAGAAGGCCTCCTACTCATACTAAACATGTGCATAGGAGAAAGACTCCCAAGTTTAAACTTTAATGTCATTATTGCATTAGATTTGGACACAATAATATTCATTGATATATTAGGAAGGCTCACCTCAAACTAGAGGATCCTTCAAATCAAGGTAACTTACTTAGGTACCTAAGAAAAGGTAACTTACTTTTGATGTCTAAGGGAGTATGGCAGCCACCAAATCAAGCAATTGGCATGTGGATAGTAGATGTTCCAAGCATATGACTGGAAATAAAAAGCTATTCACAACATTGAAGGAAAAAGAAAGTGGAGACGTCACATTTGGTAACAATGCCAAGGGTAAGGTAATTGGCATTGGAACCATTAGTAAAAATGGTTGCTCTTTAATTGATAATGTCCTTTTAGTTAGTGGCTTACAACATACTTTGTTAAGTGTAAGTCAATTGTGTGACAAAGGTAACAAAGTTTCCTTTAATCCTAGGAAATGTCAAGTCACCACTTTAGTAGATGATGAGGTTATTTTCAAGGGTCAAAGGAAAGGTAATACCTACTCAATTAACTTAGATAATTTGGCTAACTAATCTTTTAAGTGTCTTATGTATTTGAGTAATGAAGCTTGGTTGTGGCATAGAAGGCTTGGACATGCAAGCATGGATCTTATTCAAAGCCGATCTAAAAGAAAGTTAGTGGAAGGTCTTCCCAAGATAAATTTTTCCAAAGACAAGACATGTGGTCCTTGCCAAATGAGAAAGCAACACCATGCCTCTCACAAAGCCAAAAATGTTGTGAGTTTAACTAAACCCCCTCAACTCATTCATACAGACTTGATAGGACCCACTAGAACTGCTAGCTTAGGTGGAAAACATTATGAACTAGTCCTAGTAGATGACTATTCTAGGGTATCTTTTCTAGCTCATAAGAATGATTCCTTTTATGCTTTCAAAAGTTTTGCAAAAAGGGTTCAAAATGAAAAAGGTTACTTCATATCTTCTATTAGAAGTGACCATGGAAAGGAATTTCAAAATGAGTCATTTCAAAATTATTGTTTGGAGAATGAAGTTTTTCATAATTTTTCAACTCCTAGAACACCACAACAAAATGGTGTTGTAGAGAGGAAGAATAGAACATTGGTGGAAATGGTTAGGACACTGCTCAATGAGTATTCTTTACCAAATTACTTTTGGGTCGAAGCCATTGACACTTCATGTTATATTGCAAATAGAGTTTTTAAAAGACCAATTCTCAATAAAACATCTTATGAGCTATGAAATGGTAGCAAACCTAAGATATCATACCTTAAAGTATTTGGATATAAGTGTTATATTTTGAACACCAAGGATAATATTGGGAAATTTGATTCTAAAATCAATGAAGGTATCTTCTTGGGATATTCCACCTCAAGTAAGGCGTACAGAGTCTTTAACAAAAGTTCAATGGTAGTTGAAGAGTCTATGAATGTTGTTTTTGATGAATCTAGTAAACTTGATCTTAGAAAAGGTGTTTTTGTTGATAATCTTGTAGGTGACTTTGAGAAGTTGGAATTGGAAAATTCTACAACAAAAGAAGAAAAATGAGAAGGTGATTCATCAAGAGTAGATGAAGACCAACATCATCAATAAAAAGTAGAGCCAAGCCAAGATCTACCTAAGGATTGGAGATTTTCCAAGTATCACCCCAAAGACTTGATCATTGGTGATACATCTAAGGATGTAAGTACTAGATCTTAACTTAATCTTTTAGATAATAATCTTGTATTTATTTCTCAACTTGAGCCAAAAACAAATTGATGAGGCTTTTGATGATGAGAGTTAGGTACTTGCTATGCAAGAGGAACTCAACCAATTTGAGAGAAAAAAAGGTATGGGAACTTGTCCCTGGGCCTAAAGAACATCCAATTATAGGTTGTAAGTGGGTGTTTAGGAACAAGTTAAATGAGCAAGGTTTCATCACTAGAAACAAACCTAGATTGGTTGCTAAGGGATAAACTAAGAGGAAGGCATAGATTATGATGAAACCTTTGCCCATCGTAGCAAGATTAGAGACCATTAAGATTCTTTTAGCCTTTGCATGTCACATGAATTTTAAACTTTTTCAAATGAATGTGAAAAGTGCATTTTTGAATGGAATCATTGAGGAGGAAGTCTATGTTGAACAACCTCCCGATTTTGAGTCACATTATTTTCCAAACCATGTTTTTAAGTTGAATAAACCTTGTATGGTTTGAAACAAGCTCCAAGAGCTTGGTATGAAAGGCTTAGTTCATTTTTCTTGAAAAAGGAAAGGTGGATACCACACTATTTGTTAAAAAGCACAAATATGACATATTAATTGTTCAAATATATATTGATGAAATCATTTTTGGTGCTACTAATGAATCTCTTTGTGAGGATTTTGCTAAGTGTATGACTAGGGAATTTGAAATGAGCATGATGGGAGAGCTCAAGTTCTTTCTCGGTCCACAAATTAAACAATCCAAGAAAGGGATCTTCATCAACCAAGCTAAATGCACAAGGGAGATACTCAAGAAATTTGGCATGGATGGTTGCAAGGTAGCTAAAACCCTAATGAGTGGTACCATCAAGCTAGATAAGGATGAATCGAGCAAGATGGTAGATGAAAAGAGATATCGAGGTATGATCGAATCTCTGCTTTATCTTACTGCTTCTAGGCTAGATATCATGTTTAGTGTTTGTATGTGTGCTAGGTTCCAATCCTCTCCTAAAGAGTTTTATTTGAATGTTGTTAAGAGGATTTTTAAATATTTGCATGGCATAATTCACTTAGGGTTATGGTATCCTAAGGATTCTTCCTTTAGTCTCATAGGTTATTCGGATACAGATTATGCGGGTAGCTTATTAGATAGAAAAAGCACTTCCGAGACTTGCCAATTTATTAGAGAATGTCTAGTTTCTTGGTTTTGTAAAAAGCAAGTGTTGGTTGCTTTATCCATCACAGAAGCCGAGCATGTTGCTGCGGGTTGTTGTTGCACCTAAGTCCTTTGGATGAAACAACAATTGAAGGATTTTGGCAAAGTGATTGATCACATTCCTATTAAATGTGATAACACAAGTGCTATTAATCTCTATAAGAATCCCATCCAACACTGTAGGAGCAAACACATAGATATTAGACATCATTTTCTTAGAGATCATGTGCAAAAGGGTGATGTTGTGTTAGAATTTATAGACACAAATTATCAACTCGCACATATTTTCACTAAACCTCTAAATGAAGAAAGAATAAACTTAATTAAGAGAGAATTGGGAATGCTTGATGGAAGCTCCCCAAAGTGAAAATTTTTTATCTTATGTGTGAAATTGTTGTGTATTAATATTTGTTGATTTGTGTTATTCATGTTTGATATAGTAAAGTGGATCACAATTTTTTTTTTTCAAAATTCAACTATTTTTCCTTACTGACTCATAATTCGTAGTCGCTATCCTTCCTTCACGATTATGAATTACAAGTCAAAATCACCCAGCTACCAAACATCAATTCACGGTCGTGAAATTTTCGCTCCACCACGTAGTTTGGTCAATTTTCAAATTCTTGACCGTTAAGGCACATATTCTTAAGGAAAATTTGTTCGTTACTTACATTTTCTGGAATTCGCAGTCATGACTTATGATTTCGCGGATGCAAATTTGGGTAACTGCCTGGCAATTAAGTGATTTGATGGCCAATTATTTCCAATTTTTCATTAAACCATTTCTAGCTGTGTCTAGTTGTTTGTATACCTTTTCAATGGCCATATAATGCCTCTAAACAATTATTTTCATCACTTTATCATACTCTCAAGCTCTCTTACCTTCAAAGCATCAAATTCTTCCAAATTCTCTTCATTTCTTGCAATGGCCCCAAAGAAGATCTCTAAAGCAGAGAAAGGAAAGGGAGTGATTCAACCCTCTGCACCCCCTTGCACTCCAACTCATGAAAGGAGTTACTAAGGAGGAGAAGGAAAGATACAAAGCTAATTCCTCTAAGATTATCCTCCCTAACAAGATCCTCTCTAATTTCTATTAGAAACCTTGGGCATCAATAATGAAATCTGGGCTTTTCTTTCTAATCTTGGCTGGAACGAGTTCATCTTTCGAGATGAACCTGGATGCAAAGAAGTTGTGTCAGAATTTATGTGCATCATCCATCTTAGTCGCAAAGCTAAATCTCCTACAGGTCAATACGAGTTAGTATTCGGGGCCTTTGGCGATCCTTTCTACATAACCTTCGAACAACTTTTTTCTATTTTCAATTTACAAGTCAGACAAAACATCTCTTTCATAATCTTCACACTTGATGTTATCTATTTTGAGTTTTGGGCAAAAATCTCCATAGAAACCAAACACGACCCTCGCTCCTCTTTGGCCAAACACATTAAATCCCTACCCCTTTAGATACTCCACCGTATCATCACCTTGTAAATGCAAAAGGTGATGGTAATGAGAAAGTGTCCTAAAAAGCCTTGGCATTCCTTTTCTGCCTTGTTAAAAATAAACCCATACAAATTGGCTGATACCATGTTGATCCACATGAGTACAAAACCCAAAAGTCAATTCCTTCTACCTTCACACATCACTGACATATACCATTTCGTTAGAGCCCTTGATGACAAAAAAGAAAAATTATTCACCAAGAAACTTCTTCCTTCCCAAAATTTTCTTGACCTCACTTACCTAGTAAATGCCAAAGCCATACACCTGGATACTTATGTATACACCCTAGGTGCATTTGGGGCTAAGAAGATGGAAACTTCTTGAGCTTCTAAGAGGAAGAGACTCCATATTGAAGAAGGAGCAATTCCAGTCCCTCCTCCTCAACCAAAACCCCAGTCTAAGTTGTCTCTTGGCACCATCAATTGAAAATTAGACAAGATGTTGAGAATGATAAAAAGGAGATTCCTATTTCTCTCACATCTTTATAATGACATGGTGGATCTTCAAGAGAAGTTAGGGGTTCCTCCTTTTCATCTTCCGAACTACACCGAATTTGAAGATTCACAAGATGAAGATGGCAATAAAGAAGTTAAAGATGGGGATGAAGCAGAAGGAGCCACACATGAGCAAGAGGAAGAAATTTCTAGAAATTATGATGATTCTCCAACCTTTTAGATCATGGATCCTTTGTATTTTCTTATTTTTTGCATTTATGTTTAAAAATATTGTGATCCCACAGTTATAAATAAATAAATTTGAGTTTCTTTGCAAATTCTTGTCTTATGTGATTGATGCATTATATCTTTGTAATTTGCATTCTTATTTTGCTTCTTATGTACACGTATGCTTGTTTTCTTTTCTCTTTTATCTTTACCTTAAGTTTTTCCTTAAGTATTCATTGAATCATACTTCACTCCAACTTTATATTTCTGCATTATTTTTCCTTTGGATCAATTTAAGTTGTCAAAATCAAAAAGGGGGAGATTGTTGGACTAAGATGGTTAATCCTAAGTCTTGGACCTCTTTTGATTTTGACAAAGGAGATTGATAAATTCTAATGTTTCAATTAAGTGTTGTTTTGCAGTTTTTAGTTTGTCTCTATATTAAAAGTTGGATGAAGTCCATAATCTCTAAAGAAAGCAAAGTGTCTCCTGATTCGCGATCACAACTTTATATATAGCAACCATGACTTAGATTAAAGCAGGTTGAAAAATTGGATAAGCGAATGCGCGGGCCATTTCTCTGTCATGACCCATCCAAAGATGGAAATGCCAAAGTCACAGACGAATTTAAGGTGTGTGTCATGCCTCAGTCGCGATTGCAAATTTCAAAGTAACTCAAGATAGAATCAAGTCCACAACCACAGCATGACAAGTGTCCCAGGTGACTGTTGAAAGACAAAAATCGCGATGACAACTTATGGGTAGTGACCGTGAATCATGAAGAAGAAGATAGACATTTTGGCAAACAAATTCGCATCCTAAGTCGTGCCCTGTACAAGAAAAATCGTGACCGTTACTTTTGTGAGCAAGTGAAAGGTAATGACTATATTTTCTTAGTGAACTAATAAGAAGATGACACATGGACTAGCCGTTAGAAACAAACAGGGATTTCTACCACAATTTTTGGCTCTTATATGGAAAATTAGAAAATCACGACTGCAAAAGAGTAGTAGCAACCGCGAATGAAGCCTTACAAGCATTTAATGCAAAATCTATCTAGCATACTTTGGAGATTTGCTACCAGTTTTATTACAATGTCTCTTTGGTGGGTAGAGGCTATAAATACCTCACTAAACAAATGTAAATGCAAGAGAATTTATTAATTTGTAACCCAAACTCTTACAAGTTTGCTACTCAATCTTTTCTCTTCTTTAAGTGATTATTTGGTGTGAGCATAAACACTATTTTTAAAGGTTGTAGTGTGAGCCTGTAAAAACACTAAAGAGAGGTTGTTGTGTGAGCCTTAAAAACACAAGTGTAAAGGTTATTGTGGGAGCCTTAAAAACACAATTGTAAAGGTTATTGTGTGAGCCTTAAAAATACAAGTGTAAAAGTTAGGTGTGAGCTTAGAAACACCATTTGAAGTTAGTGGAACACCCAATTGCTGAGAATTGGGGAGTGGACATAAAGTCGATTATACCTGAACCACTATAAGTCTTGTGTCTCTCTTCTACTCATTTTCCTTCTTACTTTCTTATTTTAATTTTTATACACAAATTCAACCCCTCTCTTCTTGGTGCCTAGGGTGAACACTTTTCACTTGAGGCCACTTCAACTTGCTTCTCCTTTAATGAAGACTTGAGAGCTAATGTCCTTTTTTTTGGTTTTTCTGATTTATCTCATTGTCCCCTCATCTTCTTTATTTCTTCATCCTTCTTCAAGGCTTGCTCATGAGTTAAGAGCTTGCATATTAGAACATCAGTTGGCACCTTCCCTATCTTCATATCAAACTTTTGGATACTACAAACCCTGGCACTAAACTTTTCAAGAGGTAAAGATTTAAGGATTTTTAAATTTACCTCATGATTGGTAAGAATTGTTCCAAACTTCTTCATGTATGTAACAATTGCAGGAAGCCTATTCATCATATCAATGATGTTTTCATCCTCCTTCATCATAAATAGCTCCCATTCCATCATACACATTTCAAGTGAGTTGGATTTCACTAAGGTAATGCCTTCATAGTAATTTTCTAAGGCCTTCCAAATCCCATTAGTTTTAATACAATATTGGGCCCTTCCAATTTCTTCTACTGAGAGAGAACTTAAAAGGATTGCCATAGCTCTTTTGTTTCTACCATTAGATCTCCTATGAGCTTAAACAACTCCTTTATAGGGATCAATTCCTCACTTCCATCCACCACCTTAGTAAGTGGTTTCCACTCATTTGCTATTATGTCCTAGAGGTCTACCATATCACTGTCTAAGTAGATTTCCATCCTATACTTTCAATGTCTATAGTCTGCTCCATTGAAATATAACTTGAGGTAGGTATGGATTCCTTCTTGTGTCATCATCTTTTCTCACATAATTAAGTTTTGAATTAAGATTTGGCTCTGATACCTCTTGTTAGCCTAGTACACCAAAAAAAAGGGGTTGAATTGGTGGAAGATAAAAAATTTTGAAGAAAAAGTAAGATGATTAGAGAATTAAGAAGGGGTAGAAAAAGATAAACACTAGATGTTTATAGTAGTTCAGGTGTTAACAAACCCTACATCCACTCTCTAATTCTTCACAATTGGGTATTTCACTCAACTAAAAAGGGTGTTTCCAAGCTCATACCTAACTTTCACAATCTGTTTTGTGGCTCACACAAAACCCTTATGTTGTCCCTAGGCACCAAGAAGGGGGGGTTGAATTGGTGTATAAAAAATTTAAAATAAAGATGAGGAGAAGAAGAAAGAATAGTAAGGACACAATGATTTTATAGTGGTTCGGGCAAAACAATCCCTACAACCACTCTCCAATCACTCAATTGGGTATTTTACTAAGTCAATGGTGTTTTCAAACTCACACCCAACTTACTACAACTTGTGTTTTAATGGCTAACACACAACCTTACAACAAAGTGTTTTGTAGGCTAACACAAAACCTCACTTAAGTGTTTTAGCAGGCTTACACTAAAACCTTTCTTAGAGTGTTTTTGTAGGCTAACACAAAACCTTACAATCTGGTGTTTAATGCTCACACCTAACAAATGTAAAGAAGATGAAGAAAATGAGTAGCAAAGATTAAGAGCTT
>CATIWR010198537.1:0-49602 GCA_949677035.1 Omphalea diandra
TCAACTTCTTTATTTCTTCTTGAGGAAATGATTCAATTCTGCAAAAACAACACTTATTTGAAACATTAGTGATGATCAATCTACTTTGTCAAGATCAAAAGAGATTTTAAACATAGGATTAAGTATCCTAGTCCAACAAAATTGATTCTAATAGATATTTATCTTGCATATGTTGTGTCACATATAGAAAGTTTGCAGTCAAATATTGTTGAGCTTATATATTGTATTGCTTTTGATGAATGCAAGTTAACTATTATGTTCTTAATTTTGTCTCTACGATTATGGCATTTACACATGATATGTTTGTTTAAGGCTCAATAAGAAGATATCACACAAGTTTTGGATTGGCTTACTCACACAAACAATTGCCTTTAGTGTTAAGAAAGTGAGTAGAGATGAGATTTAACGTTAGGATGGTTGTCTCTAAAAGTATGAGATGAGGTCGTAAATATACATATGTAATAATCAATCTAAATAGCCTACATCCAAAATGACTTGTAAAAGCTAGATATAAGTTTTTAGTGATGAGCTGCTAACTAAAAGCATTTTGAAAATTCAAGTTAGAAGTTGAAGTGATTGAACTTAGATAAATATGAACTATATAGTGTTTTATGAGACATTAGAGAAATAACTAAAGCTATAATACATTATTCATACTATGTGTGCTTATTCAATGACTATTTTTCTAGTGTCTGAGACCTTAAGGATAAGATTAACCTCAAATTTGTACCCTTATTTTTTTTGCTATTATTTAGAATTTGTGTTTGATGTTTTGCTCTCGTAATATGTCACCTATGATTATAAATGATTCAATTTGTGAAACATGTTTATAAAAGCAACTAAGTACGAATTATAAATTTCAAGTGAAAAATGAAGACTTTATTTGATACATTTGTTGTCTAGTCAATCTTATTGCTTTAGAAGTGTTTGGACTTGATTATAGATACATAGTGGCGAAACTAAAAGAGGGCTGACATAGGTTGAAATCCCCTTGAAATCGGTGAGAAGCTATGCAGAGGAGCAGTTGCTATGTTGTTGGCTAGCAATGGAGGAAAAAAGGGGAGATAAGGGGTTGAATAAGAAGAAGCCCCTCCATAGGTTTTATTTTTTAAATACCTTCAAAACGATACTGTTCTATTTGAAACGACACTATTTTGATTAAATAAAAAAAAACTTAATGGACAACCTCTTGGTTTTATTTTTTTTAATAGCTTCAAAACAACATCATTTCATTTAAATGAGATGATATCGTTTTGATTAAATCAAAACAAAGAAGAAAAACACATAATGGACAAATTCCGCCTCCTCGTTGTTGTCATCGTAAATGACCAGCAACCTCATGTAAAAACTTTCTAATTCTACCACTGCACACAATCGAAATAATTTAACATGTTCTTTGAGGGATTAGAGATGTTATGGAGATACGTAAAGTAATAGGTATAAGGTATAATGAATTCAATTAATTAATATTTAATTATTTCATTTACGATTGAAATTGTTATATTATTTTAAACAAATTCATAGTAATAAATCCTTATATATAAATTTTATTTGCTAGGTTATACGATTCATTTACTAGTATAAAAATATTGTTTATGTCTTTATTACAATGTTTTTGCAATAGGAATCTTAATCATCATGTGAAAGTGAGAGATGTTGGTCATTAAATCTTCATAACAAATTGACCTAGATCAGAACCATTCAAATTAAAAAAATAAAAATAAAAAAGATGGATGCAGCTGCAAAAACAGTGGCATCCCTTTGGAATAAGAATGGGCAATTGCCCCGTGATTTGTTTTACGTTCAACTTATATGGCAAAGAAAAGGCCGTAAGGAATGAATGCCATGCAAAAAAAAAAAATAATGCAAAGATTCTCCCTTAATAACTTTCGAAAGTGAGTTTATTTAAATCTAATTGATTAGACTTTATTTAAATTTGTGAAATTATGCAGAGGTATATTCGATTTTGATTCTTTTTTATATAAATATTCAGAGTATAATAATTAAAAATATATGTAATCAAATAAGACAAAATTTAGGAGGACAATTGATGAATTTCTTTTAAGATGAGAAAAGAATGTTATTATGCATAACAAATTGTGCTTATTTAATTTAAATATTTATTTATTTTAAGTATTATAAATTTATGACTTAAGAGTAAATTTCTATTAGTGAGATTGAAGCCAACGCTAATCTTTGTTAGTATTCAAGAAGATAATGACAAGTTGAAGGGTTTTTTTTTTTTGTTCCAATATAAAATATAATATGCTTCTAGAGAATATAAATGAATAATTACTTAATCATCTACGAAAAGAATAAATACAAAATAAATAGTTAAATTAGTATAATAAAATTATTGATGCATGAGAAAAATAAAACTCAAAATAAACAGAGAGAGGGGAATCCGCGTTGTTAGCTACAGCCAGCCAAGGGGCAAAGGCTGCACCCGGCTATCAAGAGTGTGAGCTTGAGAAGCAGGAGCACACCGGTCCGGTAAAAGCGCGTAATTTTCTCCTTCATTTTCACTGTTTTAACCATTACCATCCTGAAATGTTCTCTGCTCTCAATGCCATTCCTAATCCTCGCAAGTCCGGTGCTTTTTTTCAGCTGCGGGCCTGTGTTCATGAGATTGAATTTTTTTATTTTTAGATCCAATTGCAATTTTTATGCATACCCATTCGCTAATATTGTGTTTAAATCATTTTTCTATTCGTTATCTTTGAAGAGAAATCCTTACCCTAATTCTTCATCAAGTAGTAATTTTAATGCCCACGATGGAGAAAGAAAGGTTTTTTATGATCGGGATGATAGTTTTAGCAATTTTACGCAAATGAGTAGTGATGAGTACAGATTAAGCGAAAGCTCTAAAATTCATAATTTTGATGAAGCTGAAGAGGAAGAGGAAGAAGGGGAAGGAGAAGGAGAGGTCAGAGATAGTGATATCGATGATAATGATGTTATGGCTTTGAACACTGTTAGTAGAACAAGTCATGATCAAGAGGAAGATGTTAGGAGAATTGAGTTAGAGGAAGAAGAATTTTGACGCCCTTTGGTGAGAGAAACTTGTAGGTTGATTGAACTTTGTCAAGCTTGGAATCCTAAGCTTGAAAGGGAAATGAGACGCTTATTAAGAAGCCTCAAACCTCGACAAGTTTGTGCTGTTTTGCTGCCCCAAGCTGATGAAAGGGTTGCTTTGAATTTTTTCTATTGGGCTGGCAGACAATGGCGATATCGGCATGACCCATTAGTGTATTATGTGATGCTTGAGGTTCTCAGTAAAACTAAATTGTGTCAAGGTGCTAGGAAGGTTCTTCAGCTCATGTTACGTAGGGGAATTTACTGTCAGCCTGAAGCATTTGCTTATGTAATGGTGTCGTGCAGGGAAGTTGAGGAATGCAATGCAGGCCTTGACTGTAATGCAGAAAGCAGGTGTGGAACCTAATTTGTATATCTGTAACACTGCCATTCATGTTTTGGTCATGGCAAATAAATTGGAGAAGTTATTGAGATTTTTAGAGAGAATGAAACTTGTTGGAATCACTCCAAATGTTGTCACTTACAACTGTTTGATCAAGGGCTACTATATTGTTAATCGAGTTAAAGATGCCATGGAGCTTATATCTGAAATGCCTTTCAAAGGATGCTGCCCTGATAAAGTTAGTTATTACACTCTTACGGGTTTTCTTTGCAAGGACAAGAGGATCTAATAAGTGAAAGACTTGATAGAGAAGATGATGAACAGTAAGTTGTATCCTGATCAAGTTACTTATAATACTCTAATTCATATGCTTTCCAAGCATGGACATGCAGATCAGGCAGTTGAATTTTTAAGGGAAGCTCTGGAAAGGGGGTTTCCGGTTGATAAGGTTGGGTATAGTGTTGTAGTTGACTCATTTGTAAGCAGGGAAAGATTGACCAAGCAAAAGCAATTGTGAATGAAATGTTCACTAAAGGTTGCTTTCCTGATGTTGTGACTTTCACTGCTGTTGTTAATGGATTTTGTAAGGTTGGGAAGGTAGAGGAAGCTAAAAAGATACTTCAGCAAATGTACAAGTATGGCTGCAAGCCAAAAACTGTATCACATACAGCTTTATTGAATGGGCTTTGTCGAAATAAGAACTCGTCGGAGGCAAGGGAGTTGATGAAAATGAGTGAGGAGGACTTGTGGACCCCAAATGCTATTACATATAGCGTTGTGATGCATGGTTGCAAAGGGAGGGGAAGCTTTCTGAGGCCTGTGATGTAGCGAGGCAGATGCTTAGGAAGGGTTTTCTTCCAACTCCTGTTGAGACCCCAAATGCTATTACATATAGCGTTGTGATGCATGGTTGTGAAGGGAGGGGAAGCTGTCTGAGGCCTGTGATGTAGCGAGGCAGATGCTTAGGAAGGGCTTTCTTCCAACTTCTGTTGAAATTAATTTATTGATTCAGTCAATTTGTTGGGAGGGAAAAATGGATGAGGCAAAAAAGTTCATGGAGGAATGTTTGAAATGGGGGTGTGCTGTCAATGTGGTAAACTTTGCTACTCTATTTCATGGATTTTGCCAGAAGGATGACATAGATGCTGCTCTGTCATTGCTCGATGACATGTATCTAAACAACAGTCACTTTTACAACAATTATCAAAGCACTGGGAAAGAAAGGTAGAACAGAAGAGGCTACCGAATTTATGATGAAGATGCTTAAGAAGGGATTAGATCCTACACCTGTGACATATAGAACAGTGATCCATTGGTTTTGTCAGATGGGTAGAGTGGAAGATTTGTTAAACTTACTACAGAATACGCTTTCACGGACAAAATGCAGGACTGCATATAATCAAGTTATTGAGAAACTATGCAGCTTTGGAAACCTTGAGGCAGCTGATAAACTCTTAGGTAAGGTTTTGAGAACAACCTCGATAATTGATGCTAACACATGCCATGTGCTAATGGAGAGTTATTTGAGCAAAGGGAATCCTCTTTCAGCATGTAGTGTAGTTTGTCGAATGTTTAACCAGAACCTGATTCCTGATTTGAAGCTGTGTGAAAAGGTGAGTAAGAAACTGATGGTAGAAGGCAAATCAGAAGCAGCGGATAACCTTCTACTACGTTTTGTTGAGCAGAGGAAATACTTTGCCTCATAGTCATTGGCTACCAAAAGTCTTCAAGGGCTTAAAACAGTAATGCCCTCTCATTCTTGTTTTTGTTTTCCAATGATTGTTTGGTTCCTTTTTGTGCTGTTAGGCGTCTGTTTTTCACTGTCCGTGTTGCAAACAATGGTATAAATAGTATTGGTAACAGAATTATGATATCAGGGTGATGTGGCCCAAGTATAATAGCATTGACAGGTGCTACATAGATTTTCTTTTTGAAAAATTTCAAAATGATAAATACTATTTTAAGAGGAATTTAACTGGATACATAACATATTGATGCTTCAGCATCTAAAATAACTATTTATTGCAAAGAAATTATAATTTTATAGTCATAATTAATATGCTAATTTCTTAAACATGAAATTCTCCGAGCTATAACAGCCAAATAGCTGTACCATGCATTTATGTACAGCCATTGTTGACGTAAAATTGGGTTTATGCCACCAAGAAAATCTTAGAAAGAGGTCCGTTAGCTGTTATAGTTAGGTTTCGAAAAGAAAATGACACGGGTAAGGGACACCTCTCTAGTCTCTCTCTTATGTGTACTTCTCTCTCTTATTCACATACCATTGTGCTTCTGCCATCTTTTTTCACTGTTGCAAGCAGACAGTGATGAGAAATGGCCATTACATAATGGACTGAAATAGGCTAGAACAGCCATAATAGCTTCTTTGTCTCACATACGAATAAAATATCACCATACTGAAATGGTGAGAACTTAGGAGCCCTATAAAACTCTAGTATGTAACGATGCTGGTCACTTTAATTGTTCATCTGACTTATTCTATTTTGATCTGATATTAATAATGTAGTGTCAATGCAATATGTTAGTTATCTTTGGGCCATACTGATTCTTCAGAGGTAGTTGCTGTTTATTTAATGAACCTAGCTCTCCAGTCTATTGATATAAATCATACAATGTTATTGTTGTTTGCTCCTATACAGTAGTAATATACACCACAATATTTTCAAACAGGAAAAAAAAATCCAAATGATTGAAAAGGAAAATATTTTTCCATCAGCATGTGGTTTAACGAACATAGAGAATTTGTGATGAATATCTTTGACTGGTTCTAGCCATAGCATCGTGATTTTGCAGCTGAGTGAATTTGTAACAAATATTATTCAGTGTGGGTTGCTGCATTATTGCTAACAGTTTTTCATTGTCACACATGCTAAATGATAATCTGTTGACACATTTGCAGTTGTTTTACCCTATGATAAGCTTAGAAAGCTTGAGGATGGATCTGTCCTCTTTCAAGTCATTCAACACCATGAAGAGCAATGATCTCCTTTGGTTTACATAACTTGAAACCAAGAAATTAGCACATACGGATTGATGTGATGGAGGTTTGCTAATGGAAGCCAAGAGGTAATTTTAGTTGATCAAGCATTGTCTTTCCCCAAGTCTAAATTTTCAGAGTTTTATGGTAATTCCAGCTTATATTTGATGACTTTGTCATTGTCAATCACAATACTTATATGATGGTTAAATCTTTGATAGTGGAATATAGCTAATGATACTGCCTCAGCTTCTATTTTCCAGGTTTTTAGTGAGATGGTAGTGTATTTCTTTTCTGATGGACATGGAATTTGGGAATGCAGGGAGCATCTAGTGACTTGTATGGAATGACAACATAGAGTTCTGGATGGTCAAAAGCATAACAGATCTGAAAACAAGGTGATAAAACATGCCTATGCTGGATGGGGACTGGGCTTTGAGTCTCGTGGTAAAGTTGATGTGAATATTTTTTGTTAAATAGTAAATAAGGAATCAGGCGTGGGTATTTAGGTTAAATAGAGGTATTAGAGCTCAAAAAATTTTGCAGTGGTTTTTGATTCCATGTCATGGCCGACTCGACAACTGCCAACAGATTCTATTGTAGTTGAACTGCATGCCATAGTTATCTTCTTTCCATAAGAGATTAAATCTAGGGCATAATTCCTTTGGCATATATTGAACCCATTTTTTATTATCATGTTCGTGAAGAAATTTGGTTTACTCGTAAACTTTTCCTTTAAATGGACATGCCTTTTCTGTTCTTTTCATGGACACGCCTTTTTCGTTCTTTTCAGTTCTTTTTCTTTAGCAGTAATGTATTATCGGACTACTTCACACATCGCATAAATGTCTGGACTCACCCCTCTGGATATGATATCACGAATGGCTGGAGTGAACCCTTTCCAAGGGAAGCAGATGTGGTTACGGAAATCAAGAACATCGTCGATTAGCTGATCTCAGGGAAAGGAAGCAGATTGTTGGGTATAACTGGGATCGATAGCCAGTCATAAGTTAGCATAGACAGCAGCCAACAGCAAGATTGCATTTATACCACAACAAACCTTGAAACCAGGTTGGCAACTTTTCCAACATAGATCATAGCAGTAAATTACTCCATGTTATTGACCTTTCTGAGTGAATTTCAATTTCTACCTTTGAAATTTCTATTACATGCATTATAAAGTATATTTCTGTATCGTTCATCTACTTTATTTGTTTCATTATAATTGCACTTCACATTTCCAACTAGTTCACATCAAGTGCTCTATGTATTTGTTTCATTACAATTGCATTTCACATTTCCAAATAGGTCACATCAAGTGCTGTATGCTTGGTTTTTAACACAAGAATTAGAAAAATTTCGGGAATGATACACGCACACCATGACCATAATCTTTCCAGCATTAGATGGGATGATTAGAACGGTGTATGAGTATATGGGATGATTAGATGCTCCCAGGTGTTTTTAAGAAACTCACAGAAAAATAAGAGCCTCGCAGAAAAATAAGAGCTTCTAAAAGTAGACTTAACAATATGCTCTTTCTAGTTACCTTTCTAATAGGTTAATGATTCCAAAACATTTAGGAGACATTTAGTAGGGGTTCAAGGAATGGAGATTAATAGTTACAATAATAACAATAAAAGTGTAACAATTAAGGAAGTCAAAGGAGAATAAATTACACTTAACTATGTTTGATACTATTAAAAATATATGATTGATACTATAATTATTTATATTCATATTCAGTTTATATTATTTAATAATATTAATAATGCTATAGTAATTATAACTATTTTATATCGTATAAATAATACGATCAGTAATATTTTTATTAGAAAATTAATGTCACTTTTATTATAATTATATTACATTAATATTTTTGATATATTAGTAATAATACTCATATTAACAAAATTTTATAATATTAATATTAATATTTTAATAATATTTAGATTAATAATTATTTTATATTATTAATAGATATTATGTTAATAAAATTTTATATCAATAATATTTATTTATTTCTTGCAATATTTAATTTTATCACCATCTTTTCACCTCTTTAACCTAGAAGTAGGTCAACAAAAATATGTTAAAAAGAGATTAACAGTAACCTTAAATAAAATATGTATCAAACTAGGTAAATGAAGTTAACAGTTAATCCTTTAACCATTAACTATCATCAATCCCTACCAAACACAACCTTAATTGAAAGATTTATTATATATATATGATAGCATTTATTATACGCTTGTTTGATCACTGACACTTAATTATTATAATTAATTTCAATACGCCCTTATAATTAACATAACTAATTATATAGATAATCTAAGTAAATTTTTTTTTTTTTTCCGTAAAAATGATATTTTTTACTGCTGGGGAAAAAAATTATTATTTCATTCAATCAAGACTATTGATAAATGTGGAATAATTTTGGATTTAAATATATCAATTTATTCTTTGATATTATTTCATTCAAATATGAGTATATGTAAGGCACGACAAATTTAAATATAAGAACTAAAATGACTTTATTTTTTAGTTAAACTAAGTGCATATTTTTTATCAATTTCAAAATGTATTTTCTGTAATATTATCAAATAAAAAAAGTTAAATATGTTTAAAATAAAGAACGTAAGAGAAAATTATTACTATAAAATACAATAGCTAAAAATATTATAGTGTTGCTCGTATAAGAAAAACAAAATGAATCCATAGATTTAAAACTTATGTATAATTGAACTTGTAAGTAGTGATAAAAACCGTAGGGAGAGTGTATCAATCCTATATATATATATATATATATATATATATATATATATATAAAATTTAAGTTGATACTTTAATTAAATGATAACAATATATTGATAACTGAAAGCTACTGATTTTATACTAATTTTTAGTTCATCGATTAAGAGTCGTTTCAAACAATAAAAACCATTGAAAAAGATAAAAGCATATTGTGAAATTCTACAGTATTTCATGTTAATATAATAATTGAACAAACAATCATGCTACATTTTATTAATTAGTACCTCAATATTGTTGTAGCTACATAACATAAGTTTTTTTTTTTTTTTTCTCTTTTTAATAATTGTCACTAAATTAATAAAATTTCTCATGATAATAGTTGATGAAGAAAATTGAATCCAAGACTATCCATATTTTACAAGACGGAAAAAATAGATCACGTTATGTTTGATTACTATTAAATCATCATCATATAGAATTATTCTAAAATTTAATCATTTATTCTATTTAGTTATATGATCCAATGCAATTATATTTAGTTTAATGAAATCAAATAATTATAAAATTTATTTATTTATTATATTTATTTGAATTATGAAAAGATATGATTAATATAATCACAATGATAATAATTACATTTATGAAAATAGTTAGTATAATCAAAATGATTTATGATCAAACATGATAAAACTCAACAATTTTAACTCCTTTTTATAATGATTACTTAATTATTTCATTATGTATTTAATAATTTTTATTAATAAATCACTATTCTGACAATTATGTGATTGATATGATTATTATTGTCAAACTAACTCGTTAAAATTGTACTTAATTGTATTATTAACACTTATAATAATATTATTATGTTAAAATATAATTAGTTAATATCATTAATTAATCAATTAAAACAATTCAAGCTTTAATTACATTTTTTAACCTTTTTCAACAATTCATTTATATTGTTTTATTTTTTTTATTGAGAAGTAATCAGTGCTATTCCTATCCTCCTGGTTTAGAGGGCTTTTTAGTGATTACTGATAAATTACATACAAATATACTTTTTTTGTATAGTATTTGCCAAATAATCAATTATAAACAATTAAAATATTATAATATTTATAAAATTATTTTTTTATTTGTATATTTCACTCTAAAATTTTTAAGTAGATTCATTTGAAGTACATATTCAATATCTGAATATAAAAATTAAAAAAAAAAAAAGTAGCAATAGATAAATGAATGTGGAAAAATGAGTGAATTCTTCCAAACAAAAGAAAATGTAAATATATAATAGTGTGATATGAGCATAAGAAAAAAAATTAAAAGAAATATGATTAATAATCGTGAGGTTTAGAGTTGATTTTGGATGTTTGTCTAGTTTAAGAAGAAAAGTAGTTATCAAACATTAAGTAAAAGTAGAAAAGATAAAATTCTAAAATTTGTCATAATTATTATTTATTTATTGTTAAGTTAAAAAATTTTAAATGTATCATTATACATCTAAAATCTAAAATTTAAAGAGTAACTTAATTAAATTAGAATAACTTATCACATCTATTGTATTAATGTATATATTATTTTTCACTTTTAGAACTATTTTTAAATAGTTGTTTACCATTATTAAACAATTGTATATAATACAATCATGAGTCATCATTTGATATTATGTTACAAAAAACTGTTATATTAAAAATTAAAATTAAAAATTAAAAATAATTGTTATATTAAAAAGACATTTTAAATAAGAATTTAAAAATTTAGACAAAAAACTAAGATTATATAACAAAAATACTTTTAAATAGAAAATTTGAAAAATTTAAAAATAAAAATTCTAAACAACTTTTAAATAAGAAAGCTAAAAAGTAACAATTTGAAATAGAAAACTAAGTTTTAAATTAATTTTATTAATTATTCAAAATGCTAAATATATAAGTATTAGTGATAGTATAATAGATTGTCATAGTGATAGTATAATAGATTGTCATAAATTATTTCATTTAAATTTAAAATTTTTTTCTTAAAACTATAGTATAAAAAATTAAAATTTTGAATGAATAAATAATTTTTTATTATAATTATTTCATACATATATATATATATATATATATATATATATAACTTATAATTATTTATTAATTTTATTTTTAATTATGAAATATTTAATATTATTTAGTTGATTAATTGTCAAGAATTATCTAATTCAAATTTAAAAAATTTTCTCTTAAAATGGTGTTAGATAAGATTGAAAATACCAACTAGTATGCAATCTTTTATTGCAACCACTCTCATACATAATAATAAATTTTAAAATTTTATTTTATTATTTTATTTAAATTAAAAAAACAAAACAAAATTCATCTTAACCACTACTGCCATCATCATTCATCACTGTAGCGTGATTACCACAGCATGAACACTTTTTCGACAGGAAGTCAACTGTGCATACGACAACAAAGTCGTTATGATGGGCGGTGAGGAGAAGCGTGGTCCATAAATCAATCGGAAAACGCCTCTACAAGAAACGTTAACACATAGTTGAAGCAAGATCTTATTGTTGATGATCAACTCAGCCTTCTACAAACATCTGGCTATCTTGCCCTGTCTCTTCTTTTTGTTTTCAACTAACACATTCTTTTCATGAGCAATTCTTTCTTTTTATTTATTTATTTTTCTTTTTATACATTTCTTCTCTTTGAAATTTAATTCGAATCACTAGATGGAGGCCAAAGAAATAAGGAAGATTTTTAGAGATAAAATGCAAGATATGAATTTTAACTAGAGGATTATGAAAAGAGAATTAAGTTGTATCATAGTTTTGATTATTCAGATCTTGATAAAGAAGGCTGTAATTTGTTTTATCCTCCTGTTCTTGATTGTGATGAAGATGCGTTATAGCATTCTTGGGATGGTCCATTTGGCAGAGGTTGCAAAAGGTGCAATTGAGCTTCTTTTTTTTTTTTTTTTAGTTTTTTTTCTCCCTTTTCATCTTTATTCTGATTATTTGTTTAGAAAATACGAAAAAGATTACTCATATTTATGTTAATATTTTTTATATTTTCTTGTTAAGTGGAATTGTGTTATAAGAAGTTTGAAAATTATGTTCTTGTTTAGCTATAATTTTAATTTTATTTCAATTATATCATTCAAGATTTTTGTGTGGATGAGGTTTGATACTCTTGTGAGATTTGTTGTTGAGGAAATCTATTTTGTGTGCTGAAAATTTATGTGGAACTTTTTGACTTATTTTGTGGGATTTATTGAAAATTTTTTATTTGATTAATTGTTTATTTGACCACATGCGTATTACTTTTTTTTTTTAATTAAAAAAAAGCTTTAAATGATAAACAATCAAGAATTTTAGAAACTAAAAAGCTATCAAGTTAATTTTGAATTCAATTACTAATTATTAAGAAACTAAAATAGACTTTACATTCCAAATCTCTTTACAGAAGAAGCATAATTTGAATTTACTTACTAGTTAGGTAATTAACTTCAATAACAAATGGTCAACATCAAAATTAAAAAAAAAATTTGAATGATTATAATTCCATAATTGCCAAAATGACTCTTACCCTTTATTTAGAATAAGAGAAAATAAGCGAGAAAGAAAAATATAAGAAAAAAATAAGAAATGATTTTAATATTTCATATTTTTTTGAGAATGAAAAAATAATTTTTATTTTTACCACCTAAGTAGATAAAAAAATATAATGATTAAAAAAATTCACTATTTATAACAAATTTACAGTTTTACTCACTATTTATAACAAATTTACAGTTTTACTCTTAATATTCTATATTAAAAGAAAAAATAAATTTATTCCTCAAGAGAAAAATAAATAAATAAAATTTTCCTTTTTATTTTCTTTTTTCTTAAAAATTCACTATTTATAATAAATTTACATTTTTACTCTTAGTATTCTATATCAAAAGAAAAAATAAATTTATTCCTTAAGAGAAAAATAAATAAATAAAATTTCCCTTTTTATTTTCTTTTTTCTTAAACAATTTCCATAACTATATGCAAACGAGGAACACATGTACCTACCTTCAGAGCTTTGTCCGAAGAAAAGACGGCACCAGAAATTATTAGGCGCTGTCCGATTTACGTTTACCATATGGCAACTTGGGCTTTCTCAATTTGGAGGCCTAATTTACACCTTACTAATTCTGTTTCAAACTTCCAACTTCAAATTTGTCCTCAAGAATTCCATGCAGATAATTCAACAAAAATAGTACACACCAGACGTTTCTTGTCTTAAACGATCCTCCTCCTTCTCCACGTCACCTATCTTCTTCCCCATCATCCCATTTCTCCTATATAATAATCTCCACTCCTCCTCTCTCCTTCTGCTTTCAAGTCTTCCCCTTTCATACCTTCAAAGAAATTTCGAATTTTTTTTTTGTTTTTGTACAACCCCAAAAAAATGCTGCTCCTTCCTCTAATACCATACATTGTCTCCTTCATTGCCTTTCTTGTTTTTCTTGAACAGATCTCGTACTTGTTCAAGAAACGCCACGCTGCTGGCCCCATCTTCGTCCTCCCATTCCTGGGAAACGCAATCTCCTTAGTGAAGGACCCCACCAAATTCTGGAACCTACAGGCCTCTCTGTCCAAGTCCTCTGGTTTCTCGGCTAACTATTTAATCGGAAAATTCATCCTCTTCATTCGCGACTCCCACCTATCCCAGCAGATTTTTGCCAATGTTAGACCCGACGCCTTTATGCTTGTGGGCCATCCTTTCGGGAAAAAGCTATTCGGTGAGCATAATTTGATCTACATGTTCGGTCAAGACCATAAAGACCTCCGCCGTCAGATTGCTCCTAATTTCACACCTAAAGCTCTCTCCGTCTACTCTCAGCTACAGCAGGTCATCATCCTTAAGCATTTCAAGAAATGGTTAAATGTAGCTGAGGAGAATCAAAACGAAGCTATTTCACTGCGGTTGCTCGTTCGCGACATGAACCTTGAGACGTCGCAGACTGTTATGGTCGGCACTTACTTGAGCCGCGAAGCTCGAGACAATTTCAAGCTCGATTATAACTTGTTTAATATCGGCCTCATGAAGCTGCCTATCGACCTCCCCGGTTTCGCGTTTCGAAGAGCCAGGCTCGCCGTCGACCGTTGTGTCCAAACGCTCGCTGGATGTGCGAAGCGGAGCAAGGACAGGATGTCGACTGGGGAGGAGCCGACTTGTTTAGTCGATTTCTGGATGCAGGAAACTGTTAAGGAAATCTCCGCCAGCCAAGCTCCTCCACGGCACACTTCCAACTCAGAGATCGGCGGTTACCTCTTCGATTTCCTGTTTGCCGCTCAGGACGCCTCCACTTCCTCGCTCTTGTGGGCGGTAGTGCTGCTCGACTCGCATCCCGAGGTTTTATCTAGAGTTCGAGAAGAAGTTTCTAAAGTTTGGTCGCCAGAGTCGAACGCGCTTATCACTGCCAACCAGGTAATGGAGCTGAAGTACACACAAGCGGTGGCGCGTGAGGTTGTCAGGTACCGCGCGCCGGCTACGTTGGTTCCGCACATCGCCGTTGAGGATTTCCCCTTGACGGAGTCGTACACCATACCCAAGGGGACAATAGTGTTCCCATCGGTTTACGAGAGCTCGTTTCAAGGTTTTACGGAATCGGACCGGTTCGATCCGGACCGGTTCTCAAAGGAGCGGCAAGAGGACCAGCTGTACAAAAAGAACTTCTTGGCCTTTGGGGCCGGGGCCCACCAGTGTGTGGGGCAGAGGTACGCTCTGAATCATCTGGTGTTGTTTATTGCCTTGTTCTCTACTATATTTGATTTTAAGCGCCATAAAACCGACGGCTGCGATGATATCATGTATACTCCGACAATCTGTCCTAAAGATGAGTGCGCGGTTTTTCTGTCGAGACGATGCACGCGATTCCCTGATATTTCTGTGGAATGACCAAAATGCCCTCCAGATGAATACTCAAAATGATTGTTGTTTGTATTCCTTACCATTCATTTTTCCATGTTTTAGCGGCGTGCGGCCGGGTTATCTGTGTGTAGATGTGGTAATGTGATGGACGGTTAGGATTCTTTGGATTGATGATGTGGAGAACATTGACTGGTGGATAACTCAGAGTGTATGAGTGGAAATGCCAATGGATGTGTTTGTTATGGATTGGATTATTTCAATTTAATTTTAATTTCCATTTGAAATAATGCATGAAAATTTTTAAAGCAATGAAATTGTTGTTGTTATTAACAATTTGAAAGTCTTATATTCAAATCTCATCAAAGAGGATGAGTTTATTATGGAAGCATTTACGTCAAAACAAAATTAAAAAGCTTATATAATATTAAAAGATTTAAAAATCAGTCCGAAATCAATCATACCGGCCACTGGTCCAAAATTCGATCGCATGAATAAAATCAATAAATTTACTATTTTGTAAAGAATGGGACATGCATTTGATTGATAGCTCGTGAATTTAATGATGGTGACTGGTGAGGAAGGATAGGCTGTCCATGGGAGTATATTAGTTGGCAACTAACCGCAATTTACAGAAGTTGACGAGCAATTGTTTCTTCTTTTGCATAAAAGGTTTGAATTATTAATCGAAGTCAAGCAAAAGTACATAACTTATACAATCAAACAGTAGAATATATCATTACGATTTCTCTTATAATCGTTTCCTCATAAAGTAAAGAAGGTGTTTAAATAAAAGTTTATAGAAAGAATTTCTTTCTTTATATTGAGTGTATATACTCAATTAATGAAATAAATATATTTATATTAAATAAGAATTTAAATATTTTTATAAGAAAATGGAACTTTTATTTCATTAGATAATTATACACAATTATTTTATGTAATCACTATATTATATAAAAGATAATA
Source organism: Omphalea diandra (assembly GCA_949677035.1). Classification (NCBI taxonomy): domain Eukaryota; kingdom Viridiplantae; phylum Streptophyta; class Magnoliopsida; order Malpighiales; family Euphorbiaceae; genus Omphalea; species Omphalea diandra. The sequence goes on from CATIWR010198537.1 coordinate 16,037, forward strand.
CATATTCAATAAATAAAAACACCAATATCATTATTCGGTCCATTTATTTATTGCACTCTCTTGTGATTCCAACAAAATTTTGGATAAAGTTGCATCATTATCTGACAATGACAGCCTTAAATTGTAGTAGAATAAAACTTATACCAAGGTGGTCCATCTTAGCAATAATGCTATTATTATTTTTAGTACTTTTTTTTTTATTTTTCCTTTTTCTAGGAACAAAAAACCGCGGGAAGAGTTTTAATATTATAGTAAATAATCTTCAAAAGCATAAATCATTTTCTATCTCCTGCCTTAATAATGACACTGTTATTGCATAGGCCTTAACACATGGGTTTCATGTTGCCGTTCCACATTTCAATTATATATATATATATATATATATATATATATATTCTGCAGCATTTGATATTTTTTTTTCCAACAACACCACCGATATATTAATATAAAGATTTACAACTCATAAATCATAGTATTATCACCAATTACTTTTTTTTTTTTTTGAAAATTATCATAAAGTATACTTGATATAACTTGAAACATATGATCATATTAAACATGTCTTAATTTTTTAAAAAATGGGTAAAATTCATTAAACACTAAGATCAACAATCCAAACAAACCATAACATTACTTTTTTTTTTTTTTTTTGAATTAGAACCATAACATTTCTGGAAATAGGTAATTGTGCAAAAATAAGTTATCATTACTATTTGCACACCTTTTCACACCTATATTTTTCACAAAAATTATATATATATATCCAATTGCATACTATTGTTAATATTCATGATTCAAGTGTGCCAAATCATTGTTTATTATACATACTAAAAATATAAAATTTCTTGGTTCTTTATAAATAATCTGCAGAGCATATTAAAATTATGAGGTATTTTAATGCCATTTTATTTTTTTATACTATCTAGTAGTTTCATATCTTTTTTTAGTATAAAACTAATTCAGATTTAAATCAAGTATGATAATAAGAGCGACAAAACTCTTTCTATTAAATTTTAATGTAACTACGTATTTAGAACTCAAATTCAAGACCTTTGATTAAATTATAACAATTTTATATTCATTGATTTTCATGCTCGGTGATAGTATTATTTTAATTTTTAATTAAAGGACTGAGAGATTTTAAATTCTCCTTTAAATTCAATCATACAAGTTCATCAATTTTCTAAAAATATCAAATAAATTCGAGAAACTTGAAAGTTTGAAGAATTAGAAAGCTTAGCTTGAAAGTTTGAAGAATTAGAAAGCTTAATTTGAAAGTTTGAAGAATTAGAAAGCTTAACTTGAAAGTTTGAAGAATTAGAAATGCTTAAGAAACCCACAATTGTAATGAACTAACTAATAATAATAATAGAGCTAGAAATTTAAAGCTAAAAAAAATACAGATAATAACAAATTAAAAATAAAGATAACTCAATCTGTTAATTGAGTGTCATTGTTGTCCATTTGTTTTAAACTTAATTTTATTCATGAATATTGTTGACTGTGGTAACCGTATAAACAAAATCATTTGTAGCACAAGATAGTGAAAATAGGCTAGGCGGACAATCTTAACTGTGGTTGATCACCAACTCAGAACCTTACAATAGTACTAGTAGTACTTCAGTAAATTTTTTTAGAATGAAAATCTTCCCACTGCCGTAAAAATCAAACATTCCCAATCAAAAGTAAAAGAATGAGAGTATCTTATAATAATGACACCAAACAATTTGTGTTTTTTTATGTTCGTCCCAAATAAATGTTGCTATCTCTGTGTCAGCCTCCCCTCTGAGCCCATTAAAATTTGATTGTCCTTTCTAGCATATTAATGCCATGTGCTCATCTTCATTGGCGAGGCTACCTACCACCTCTCACTCTCTCTATTGGGTACCAAATTGTTTTATTGTAATCCCAACAAGGGACTGGTTTCATTGATTTGGCTCAGATAGGGATTTAGACAGCCTCTTAAATGGTTGGTCTTATTGCAAAGTAAGACCAAAAAATTTTTCATCTAGGAGCTTGGTGATAGTGATTTCATTGCTGAAGTTCCAAAACAAGATGCTTACGATGTCCAGATTGTTTAAAAGGACTGACATGGTCAAATCAATAGCACAATCCAATTAATAATGCTGCAAAGAGCTTTATTTTTTTTACAAAAAACCTGATTGATTGAATTTGTTAAAATTATTAAAAATACTTGATCATCTTTAATTTATTCTAATTACTATAATTATCTTCATAATTCTATCAAATTACTATTGATCATATCTAATTGATTAAATTCTTGATAGTCGCAGAAAAACATTCTATTATCTCCAATTTATTTTAATTTTCTTTGTAAACTTACATAATTTTATTCGATCACTATTCATCATGCATTAATTACTAAAATTATTTAAAAACACTAAAAATAGTTGATACTATTCAGTTTGTTCTAATTACTATATTTCATTTGCGATTTCATACAATTTTATTTAATTATTGTTTGTCATGTTCTAATTGATGAATTTTTTGAGTCACTAAAAATACTTGATTCTATTTGATCTATTCTAATTATTATAATTTTCTTTATGATTTTACACAATTATATTACTACTATTCATTCATTCTTAATTGATAACTAACTATTTAAGTGCTACTTACAATTCTATTCAATTACTATTAATTATGTTCTAATTGACGAAATTATTTAAAATCATTAAAAATACTCAATTTTATTTGTTCCATTTAATTATCTAATTTTTTTACTTACAGTAGTTCTTTTGTGATTTTTGTAATTTTATCTGATTACTGGTCATCATGTATTAATTGACTAAATTCTTTAAAATCACCAAAAATACTCGATTCTATTGATTTTTTTCTAAAAAATTTCTTCATAATTTCACACAATTTTATCTTATTACAACTCATCATGTTGTAATTAACTAAAATTTTAATAGCAAATAAAATATTTGATTCCATCTGATTTGTTCTAATTACTATAAATTTTTCATGATCTAATATACTATATGGTAATCACTAATCATATGCCCTAATTGATAAAATTTTTCAAAATCATTACAAATACTTGATCCTATCTATTTTTTATTATTATAATTTCTCTTGTGATTTCACATAATTATGTTTAATTACTACTCATTATACTCTAATTAACTAAATTATTTAAAATGATTAAAAATACTTTATCATATCTAATTTTTTCTAATTACTTTTAAGTTTTTCATGATCTTATATAATTCTATTTAATTACTATTCATTATGCACTAATTGACTTAAATCTTCAAAATCTCTAAAAATATTTAATTTGTTCGAATTATCCATTTTGTTTAATTACTATAATTTTCTTCATAATTTTGCATAATTTCATATAATTACTATTCATCATATCTTAATTAGTTAAATTCTTTAAAATAATTCAAAATGCTTAATTATATATGATTTGTCCTAATTATTGTAATTTGTTCCGATATTTCACATAATTCTATTCATCATACACAAATTTACTAAGTTATTTAAAATTACTAAAATACTTTGTTCATCTTCAATTTGTTCTAATTAAAATAATTCTTTTGAAATCAAAGTTTATTTTCATTCATAACAGAAAAAAGTTTATTATTAATTAGGGCATGCTGAGGAACACATATGCATCTAGTGCATAAGGTGATTTTATTGTGATTATGCATTTATTACATTAGTAAAAAGACTAGTTGTTCCCTTGAAATTAGATCAATAAAATTTTTTATAGTTAAAGTATTAAGATTAAATTAATTTATTATTATGAATAAGTTATAATTTAATAGAAGTGTTATTATAAAAATTATTATTTTGACATAATAAGTTCTAAATAGGGTATATCTCAGACTACAAGTCTCTAAAAAGACATAAAATGTCATTTTATTTATTTTCTTGTTCTTAACTTTCATGACTCCTCAATACTTCAAACGAAGAAGTTATTAAGAAATAATATTTTTTAAGTTAGACCAGTTCAATTAATTTAACAATAAATAAATTTTAAAATGTTATTAGAATAGCTCTAAGAATTACAATTTTAAAAATAAATATATATTTATAATAATTAAAATAAAAATAATTTAAAATATAGTAGTTCAATTCTCATTTTAATCTGTTTGACTAAAGACTCCGATCAAATACTATTGAAGAAATATAATTAAATATAACTATCTTAAAGTGCATATTAAATGAAAAAGGATTATTATATTTTATTGAAAAAAGTAAGTACAAATTAAATACAGAAAAAAATACAGAAAAAACTGAGATTTGAAGATGAAGCTCAAATTTCAAATATGAAATTTTCACTAAATATATTTGAATAAGAAAAGAGTATATTTATCAAAATATTAAATGATATAATTACCCTAATTGAGAACATAAAAAATATCAAAAATTATTTAGCATTATCCTTTGCAATAATTGTAGTTCCTACATTTATTCAAATTTTGGTTCGTTTATCTAAAAAATGCACATCTTGCATCTATTCAAGCGTTGTTTCATTTATAAAAAATTAAAAAAAAAAAAAAGTTAATCGAAGCTATTGGACGAGTTGTAATAAATTATGTTCATTGATACAATTTAACAAAGTTATAATAATGGGTTTTAATTTATCAATGATATTTAAATTATCAAGAGTCGATTTGCAATCTTAATAATAATTAAGTAAAATATATTTTTTCAAATAATAATTTTAAGTGTTCAATTATTTCGATTAAAGAATATTATGAATATACTTTACTTTTTTTAATATTTGTATATTGATATATGTAGTTCTCGATCACAATTTATAAGCTAAGTTTAAAAACAAGCTTAAAAATGAAATATTTCAAATGGCCTTTAGATTTTGTGATCCAATTGATGTTTAGATGATTGATTCAAGCACATGAATATGAAAAAACTCAAATGCAAGTTCAATCAATTCACCTCATCATGAAATAAGCAAACTCAAAATAATAAATTCACTTCAAATCAATCACATCAACCATCAATCAAATAAAAATATATGCAAACAATGAGACCTTTTACACCCAAGAGTGGTCCCATCAAGCATCTCTAACTCATTTTTAATGAAGTTCATCATTTCCTCATTAATTGTTTATTTATGTTAATAAATTCTAACATATCATTACCATTTTGCACATGGTCTCTCAAGAAATGATGTCTGATATAATAGGATTTTTTGAAAGATTTATTACTTGTATTATCACATTTGATGGGAATGTGATCAATATTTTTGTCATAGTCTTTGAGTTATTATTTTATCTAAAAAGAATTTGAGTGCAACAACAATCTACTACCATATATTATGCTTTGGCGGTAGACAAGACAACCAAAGCTTGTTTCTTACTAAACCAAAAAATAAGACATTCACCAATAAATTAATAAGTTTCAGAAGTGTTCTTTCTATTAAGTAAGTTACCCACATAATCCACATTCGAATATCCAAGAAGGCTAAAAGATTAGTTTCTAGGAGACCAAAGTCCTAAATGCATAGTGTCATGCAAGTATTTCAAACATTCTTTTGACCGCATGCAAATAAGACCCTTTAAGGCACTATTGAAATCTTGCACACAAGCATCCACTATACATGATATCGGGTCTAAAAGCGATAAAATAGAGGAGGGAGCCAATCACACCTTCATACTTATTCTTATCTATAGACTTACTCGATTCATCTTTGTCAAATTTAATTGATGAACTCATTGGTGTCTTAGCCACCTTGCATTAATCCATTCCAAATTTTTTGAGTAATTCCTTTGTATACTTGGATTGGTTGATGAAGGTACCCTATTTGCATCATTTGATTTATAGACCAAGGAAAAACTTAAGTTTCCCTATTATGTTCATCTCAGATTCTCTAGTCATACACTTAGCAAAATCCTCACAAAGAGATTAATTAGAAGCACTAAAGATAATATAGTGAACATAAATTTGAACAATAAATGTATCATCATTATGCCTCTTAACAAATAATATAGCATCGACCTTGTCCTTTCTAAAATTATTTTTCAAAATAAATTAACTAAACCTTTTATACCAAGCTCTTGAAGATTATTTTAATCCATATAAGACCTTAGCTAATTTAAAAACATGATTTGGTAAATCATGAGACTAAAAACTTAGAGGTTGTTTAACATAAACTTCCTTTTTAATGAAACTAATTAAAAATCACTATTAACATCCATTTGGAAAAGTTTAAAATTCATATGACATCCATATGCAAAGAGAATCCTAATCGTCTCTAATCTTGTAACGGCATCAAAGATTTCATCATAATCAATGCTTTCCTCTTGGTTGTATCCCTTAGTGACCAATTGAGCTTTATTCCTTATGATAGACCCTTACTCATCCAACTTATTCCTATATACTCATTTGCATCATACTACCAGGTGTTATTTGGGTCCTGAAACAAGCTCCCATACTTTATTTTTCTCAAATTAGTTGAGCTTCTCTTGCATAGCAATCACCTAACAATCATCATTAAGAGCATCATTAATTGATTTTGGCTCAAATTGAGAAACAAAAGTAAGGTTATTATCTAAGACATTAAGTTGAGCTCTAGTACTGACACCCTTTGAGGTCTCCCCAATTATGAGTTCTTTTGGATGGTTCTTAAAGTACCGTCAATCCTTAGATAGCTCTTAAAATTAGTTCTCCTCTTATTATCGTTTTGCTTACTCAATCTCTTGAGGTGATTTATTCTCTTCAACTTCCATTTCAGTTTCCTTTAAAGTTAAATTGAGCTCTAGCTTCTCAAATTCACCTAAAAGATCATCAACAAGAGAATCTTTTCTAAGATCAAGTTTACTGGACTAATAAAAAATAACATGTGTGGACTCTTCAACCACTATAGACTTTTTCTTAAAGATTCCATATGCTTTGCTAGTGGTGGAATAACCTTAAAAGATACTTTCATTACATTAAAGGCAAATTTTCTAGGGTTGACATTGGTATTTAAAATGTAGTGACAAGGCATTATCTAAAGTTAAATGTAACTTTATTACATTTTTCACATAATTGACTTACACTCAACAAATAATGTTTTAAACCATCTACCAAAAGGACATTATTAATAAGGGGGCAACCCTTCTTACCAACAACGCTAATGCCAATAACCTTACCCTTTGCATTATTCCCAAATGTGACATTTACATCAACCTTTTCTTTAATAGGTGTGAATAACTTTCTACTCCCGGTCATATTCTTTAAGCATCAACTATCCACATGCTATTCATTATCCGGTCATATTCTTTAAGCATCAACTATCCACATGTTATTCATTATCATCTTTAGTGAAGTTAAATGATTTCTACAAAATAAAACAAATTCATCTTTATTTAGGTACCCATGCATGCATATTTAAGTCCTAGGGGTCAGGCTCAAAAGGATCCTCGAGTTTGAGGTGAACCTTTTTAATATAGCAAAACACACTAATATTGACCATATTTCATATAATAATGACATTAGAGTTTAACTTGTTAGTTTTCCTCTGTTGAACCACTTTGGTATAAGTAGGGGGCCTTCTCATATTATTACCAAGAGCATGCATGCAAGAGCAAGTACAGTGAAAAGTATAAGTATGGTGAGGAGTAGACGGTGTGTGTTTTTATTAATGCCTCTTATTATACATATATGCATGAAGACATTAGTAGAATTCCCTTTGCCTTTAGGCATGAGAGGTTTAATGCTTAGAGCACTCCTCTTCTCAACCACCTTAATACTAGAAGTTTGAAGGGTTGAAGCTTTGATAAAGATAGAAGGAGAAGATATGGAAGTAGAGTCTTGATGGGTCATGTCTCACAATGGATAACCTTTATGATACAATTTATGTATCTGAGGCCTCCTTCCTTTTATGAAATTTAGAGATGAAATTTCTCAATTCAATAACTTTATTTTTTTAAAGAGTCATTTTCTTTTCTTAAAAAATCATAAAATGAGATTTCGAAAAGTTTTTCTAAAGGTTTCTTGAGCTCATCATTAAATGCCCTTAAGCTAGAAATAAGTTTATTCAAGCTTGTAAAATCCTCCCCAAGTTTAGAACATTTTTTCTTATAAAATTTCATTTTAGATTCAAATTTATCACATCTCAAAGCCATAACTTCAAGTAGCTCATTATCTCATCTTCAAAACTATCATCATCACGAGATTGGAAAGAAGAATTTACCTCATTAGAAGAGTACTTTTGAGCCATAAATCAAAGGTTTGTAACTTCATTCTCTTAATTTTCTTCACTTAAGTCATCATCCCAACTAACTTTAAGGCTCTTCTTCTTTTCCTTATCCCACTTCTTCTTCTTCTTGTTAAGCTTAGGACAATTAAATTTGATGTGTCCTCACTTACCACATTCATAGCAAGTCACATCATTCTTCTTTTTTTTGTATCGGACAATTCTTTTTTTTTTTTGGTTTCTTCTTTCTCTTCTTTTTCTCATTAACTCCTTGTATCTCCTTGAAAACATACCAATCTTTTCTTCCTCTTTATCACTTTCATCAAAATCACTAAAGATTCCACTTTTTTGTCCTTTGTGGTGGATTTGAGAGCAAACACTTTCTTTCTTTCTTTTTTTTCCTTTTTCTCTTAACTTCTTCATCTCCTTATTCTTTTTAATTGCTATTTTATGATTGATTTCCAATAAGGATATCGATTGGTATTTTACCAATGTCTTTATTGGCTTTTTTAATACCGCACACTCTAGCACTAAATTTCTCCAAGAGAAGAGATTTAAGAATCTTGAAGTTGATATCTTTCTTAGAAACATGTCTCCTAAGTCTCCTCATGTTGTTGACAATGGCAAAAAGTTTATTTGTCATATTGGCGATGCTCTCATTTTGTTTTATCATGAAGAGCTCATATTCCATTACATATGCACACTTTTCTTGACTTCACTTAAATAGTGTCTTCGTGATAGTTTTTTAATGCTTTCCATATACCACAGGAACTTTGACAATGTTTCACTCTCTCTTACTTTTATCTTGAGAAAGACCTAAGGATGATTGTTATTGCCCTTATTTTTTTTATTTTCCTTTTTATGGGCTTCAACCTTTTCTTCTCTTAAGAGTGGCTCTTCAAGTCCATCTACCATCTTGGTAGGTGACTTTCATTCCTTTGCTACACTATCCTAAACATCAATAAGGTCACTATCAAGATAAACCTTCATCATATACTTCCAATAAGCATAGACGATTCTATCAAAGTAAGGTTTGAGATGAAAGTGGATCCCATGGTATTTGCTTAAGCAATTAAGGCTAGTTTTTTATACTTAGCTCTGATACCACTTGTTAGCTCTCGTGCACCAAGAAAGGAGGTCGAATTGGTGGAAATTTTAAATTTTATAAAGGAAAGGGAAAGAAAAGAATTAACACACAAGATTTATAATGATTCAAGTATTAACCGACCCTATGTCCACTTCTCTAATTCACCAATTGGGTATTTCACTAACACACTTTATGTTTTAAAAGCTCACACACAACTTAGTATTTTGGCTCACACCCAATCATAATTGCACTTAGTGTTTATAGCTAACACAAAACCTTATAAAAAGTTTTACACACTCTAAACTCACTCTAAAACCTAAATCCCAAGTGTTTAGAGTTCATACTTAACTTCTTACAAGTAATGAATACTCTCAAAAAATAAATTACAATAGCAATTAAAAGAGAGAGACTTAGGAAATCAAATTGCAAGAGTTTAGGCACAATAAATGAAAGTTTTCTTACATACAATGCCATTTGATAAAATATTAATAGATTTAAACCATTAGAGAGCCATTGCTATTATAATTATGTCCATATCTCTAATATTTGTTAGGTAATTTTGCATTTAATGCTTGTCAAAGTATTTTTGCGGCTAAAATCTTTGAATTGTAGTCACTATCTACTTTTCGTGCTCAGAATTACACTTTCACAGTTGAGAACTTCATTTTTGTCTAATGGCTAGTGACATATGGCATTTGATAATTAGTTCCTCAAAATTAGTCATTACAACACTCCACTTTTTGCAGATGTCGTGGTCGCGAGCTAAAAGGTTGTGATGGCAATCATAGATCGTGCTATGTGAGTCTCACTATAAATGGGTCTAGATGTTTTTATTCAACTTTAAAATGGAGTCGTGGTTACACCTTTTAGGTAGCAATCACATTTTTAAAATGCCTAATGGCTTTTAGAACATGTGGCATATGTCAACTAGCTTCGTAAGTGATCATTGGAACCCTTTTTGAAGATGTTTGAACAATGTGATCACGACATAGATGTGATTATACTTGCAAACTAGAGTAATTTATTTTGTTTCATTTTAAAGCCCGATAGAGATTGTGATTAGCCAAATAACGGTCACGACTGAGTTCTTGAGCATGATTTTTCTGTCTTACGCTCAATTTATAGGCTAGTTTTGAAACTTCAACATTTCTTACTTTTTTTCGACTTTCTAACTTATTCCTATCTTATTTTTTGTAAGAAAAATGCTTACTTCAATCATTAGTACCTTTTAATCTATGTTGTCAAGATCAAAAATATGGTTGACTAAGGTTTGACCATTTTAGTCTAACATTTAGGTTATTACCCTGTCTATCGTTGAAATTCCCCACAAAGTTCATTTACTTAGTATTCATAAAGTAAACGGATTACTTATCTAATAATTTGTGCTCACATGACTAACTCCTCCAAAAATCTCATAAGAATTCATTTGCATAGTTTGAGAAGCTATGACATTAATTTGCTTGGATAAGTTGGTAATTTGGGCTTGCGAAGCTATCAACTGATCAACCTCTAGAACTTTTGTTACCTTTCTTGGCATGGATCTTTCTAATGGCTATTAATAACTATTGGTCACCACCTCATTAAGTAATTGATAAGCTACATCTTTCATCCTTGCCATAAAAGCTCTACCTGTAACTGCATCTAGTGGACCCCTCAATGATAGACTTAAACCATTATGTTATAAGATAAGCCACTTAGATAAACCATGGTAAGGACACTTCCTCAACAACTCCTTAAATCTACCCCAAGTCTCAATCATAGAGAGGTTCTCCTTCCATTTGAGAAAAAGAAAAGATAACATTCCTCAAATTAGCCTTCTTCGCTAATGGATAAAACTTATTCAAAAAATCTTGTGATAATTGCTCCCATGTAGTAATTGATCCTAAAGCCAATGAATGATAACAAGCCTTGGCTTTATCTCTAAGTGAAAAAGAAAACAATCTCAATGTGATAGTATCATTTCAGACTTCATTTTGCTTAAATGTGTCAAAATTTATAAGAATGTTGTTCTATAAATATGTGGATCTTCATGAGTTAAGCCTCTAAACTTATTTTTTTAAAACCATTTAAATGATTGTTGGCTTGATCTCAAAGTTATTGTTATTAACAACTAACCTTGTAACTCTAACCTGTAATTCATTTAGCAATGGAACGCAGTAGTCCTTTATAAACCTTTCGTTGTCATAATTGTTTGCCATTGGTTGCCTTTTATTATGCTCTTCCAATCTTTGTCTTCTTGTACTTGCTCTTGGATTTCTTTTTAATATTAGGATCAAAAGGTTTAAGATCTTGCTTTACTCAGTCTAGACTTTAAGTCTTTCACATGCAAGATGAAGTGTTGCACCTAAAAACAAACAAAAAGAAAAGAAAAATTCCAGAGTAAGAATTGAATCAAAACTTTCAATATTATAGCACAGTATCCGCAGTAACAGTGCTAAAATTTTCTTGGTAGTATGAAGCATAGACTTAGGCTCACTTAGTATTCTTCCTTTTTAAGTCTCCCTTTAACCCTTTTAATAAGTGTATAACTTGCCAAAGGCCACAAGTGCATAAAGATCAAGAAATATAATGTACAAGTGTGTATGGATATCATCCCATAGATATAAGAACAATAAGTATTGAAATATGATGATTTTATTTTTTTTCTAGAAAATGATAACTTAAGATAAAAACTAAGATTACTAAAGTAATGAAAATAAACTAAACTAACTAATCAATGAGAAAAAGATAAAAGCAATTAAGAAATACAACTTTATAATAAACTACATAAAACACTTGATCTCACCAAATGGAAGGTTATGAAATCATTAATCTTCTAATGTTATATTAGATTTAGCATTGCAACTATTAATTGTCTTTACAGTGATTAAATTTGCCCTCTCGAGTAGTCATTTAACTTTGTAATTGTATTTTATAGAATCATCTCTCGATATGAACTAGAAACAAATCACTCATTTAGATCTAGCAATCTTTTAATTGATAACAATAAGTTAAATGAGTATCTTTACTTTTTAATTAACCTAAGGGGAGTTATTCTATGTATATTTCAATTTATAATCTCTCAACCTATAAATAAAACATAAATCATGCAATTGGTGGTCAAGCAATTACAAGAATTAGGCTTAAGAATCATTCACTTACAAAAGAACAAAATCCCAGCATAGTTATTAAAATCATAAATCAACCAATCTCATCCATGGCTACATCAAAGTCTTAGATCAAAGATCTAGCCTAGCATACTTACAAAATAAGACAAATATAATGGTAAAAACATAATTTTAATAAAGGAAATAAGAGAAAAAGAAAGAAAGATTAAATTTTAAAAACTAGCTTGATGACTATCCTTTTCTTCTTCTTCTTCTTCCTTGGTCAAGTGATCTCTTGAACTATTACACTTAAATTTGAGTTAAAGCTTTATTTCCCCTCATTTTCTCTCTTGAAAATGTCTTTTTTGAGTGTTCAAAAGGTCTCTTTTTGCCCCTTTCTTCTTCTTTAGGAAAAACTAAGTTTTTGTCTTTTATATTCCTTTAAAAGAGTTAAAACGTAGGATATGTCATGTCCATGTTGCAGCCTACAACTTTTATCGTAGGAGCAATAGCAAACTTTGGCCAATAAAGTCATAGTATGTGACTTTAGTCACATCTATGATAAAGAGCAATTGTTTTATACACATCTAAATATCTAGTTAGTCTTTAAAGTTGTTAGTTTTGCCTATTTTAGTCAAATTTCACTGCAAACTTGTTAAAACCCCTACAAAACATCCAAATGTCAGAAACAAGATCATCATTAGATGTTCTCAAGCTAGAAATAAGATCATTTAAGTTTTTAAATCCTTTTCTAATTAAGAACACTTTTTCTTATAAAATTTCAATTTAGAATGATATTCTCATCATCCTCACTATCAAAACTATTTTCATTGCAAGATTGGCAAGAAAAACTTACCTCATTAGATCAGTCCTTTTGTGCCATATTGGAAACTTCATTCTCTTTTTCATCTATAGTTGATTCCTCATTCTAATTAGCTTTAAATTCCTTTTTTCTTTTATTTATCCCACTTTTTTTTCTTCTTATTGAGCTTAGGACAATCCGATTTAATATGCTCTTACTTACCACAATCATAGCAAGGCAAATCATTCTTCTTTTCTTTATTTAAGCTTGATGATTTTTTTTTAGGCTTTTCCTTTCTCTTCTTTACCTCATTAACTCTTTAGTTTTTTTAGATAGCATGGCAAGCTTTTCATCTTCTTTGTTATTTTTATTTGAGTCACTAGTGATTACTTCATTCTCTCACTCATTTTATCGTGAATGCTAAGGGAAAAGTGTTTGAAGAACATGTAATCCCAAGGCATTGGACTCACTTCTCTACTTTGAATGATATGCTTTGAATGATAACAAAATTACGGTTTTGAATGATAACAAAACCAAGAGAAGTTCTAATGCTTGTACTTTAGTATTTTCTTTGATGTGTTGAACAAACACAACAAATGTTAAAAGGAAGATTGTTATGATTGATAGGGGAGAATATTTGGAGAACATGTGACCCCAAGACCCAATGAACGTTAAAGGCCAGAACAAAATTCAATGGGCATTGTGCAAATTTAATAGACATTGAACATCTCCCAACAAGTGTTGCACCATTAAATGGGCATTGAAGGATGAGAAATGGATGTTGATTAGATGTTGCTCTTTTGCTAAAGTCTTCTAGGCCTCACAATAGGCATTTATCTGAGCTAGCAACAGTTACTGCATATTTGCAATAAGTGTGAAAAAAAATGTCCAAGCCTGAGTTAAATCTTTTGGAACCTGAAATGGGGCGTTAGCCCTTCTCAACAGGTGTTAAAGGAGTTTTCAACAGGTATTGCAAATTGCTCAATGAGTGTGAAAAACAATCGTACAATGTTTGAAAAATAGAGCACAAAGTTCAAGATTACTATAAATGAACAACAGGTTTTGTTCTCTCTCTAACAAGCATTGAAGTTAAAGCCAACGAACGTTGACAAACATTCCACAGGCGTTAGAAGTTACCGTTACAAGTTCAATGGGTGTTGATAAAGATCAACGGGTGTTGTCATCTCTATCAGACACAACTTCAACTATTCCAACGACTAGTTTTGGAGCTTGGCTATATAAGGACCATTTTTGAAGTTTAGAGAGGTAAGACAAATGGCTAGAAATCATTGTGAACATCTTTGTAACTCCTTGTAACTATTTGTACAAACCTTTTAGGGTGTTGCTTTGTATTTGGGTAGAGTTAGTTTATTTTTGTTACTCTTTTGAGTGTAGATTTTCTTGAGCACTAATTATATATTAACTACCTAATTTGAGAGTCATAGACACTGCTTTGATTTTTCCTTGTTAGTGGTTGTAAAGGTTGGTACTGTGACTAGAAAAATACCAAGGGGTATGTTCTTCCTAAGCTTAAAAAAGAAAAGTTTTTTCTTGAACCTATAAAAGGGAAGGTTCTTCGTTAGCCTAAAAAAGGGAAGATTTTGTTCTTTAGCCTGGAAAACAATAGATAGGCCTAAGTGAAAGCTTGACGAGTGGAGTAGGTAAATTGTTGAACCACTATAAATCCTAGTGTTGATTTATGTGTTTGAAGTTTTTGCTTTAGTTGTCTGTGGTTGTTTTTTTTTTTTTTTTTTTGCGTTTTATTTTCAACCCTATTCACCCCGCTTAGGTTATTTCATCACCATTCAATCCAACACCTTTGATGTCCTCTTAAGAGCAAGAGACCTTTTTGTCCTCCTTTTATAGCCTTTTTCATCCTTTCATCCTTTTTGACAGCCATTTCATGTGAAAGGAGCTTTCTAATGAGAACCTCAGTTAGAATTCTATTAATATCTTCATTTACTTCTTTTATATCAATAACTCTAGCTCTAAACTTCTCTAATGGTAAAGTTCTAAGGATTTTGTGGTTGACATCTACCAAGGCCACATGTCTTCTAAGCTTCTGCATGTTCTTAACTATGACTAGAAGCCTATTAGTCATGTTAGTTATGCTCTCATTTG
Organism: Omphalea diandra; assembly: GCA_949677035.1. Classification (NCBI taxonomy): domain Eukaryota; kingdom Viridiplantae; phylum Streptophyta; class Magnoliopsida; order Malpighiales; family Euphorbiaceae; genus Omphalea; species Omphalea diandra. The sequence continues at coordinate 31,309 of CATIWR010198537.1, forward strand.
GTCTCATCATGAAGAGCTCATACTCGATCATATACATTTGAATCTTTCTTGATTTGACTTGGATGATGCCTTATGGTAATTCTCTAAAGCTTTCCACATGTCATAGGCACTTTGGCAATGTTAGACCCTTTCACATTCTTCTTTTAAAAGGGTACTAAGAAGAATTGTCATTACCCATTTATTTTTTCCATTTGCTTTTCTTTAAACTTCAACCTATTTTTCTCTTAGAATAGTTTTTTTAATGTCATCTACCATTTTCATGGGTGGCCTCTATTCCTTTGCAACACTATTGTATACATCTATGAGTTCACTATCAAGGTACACCTTTATTCTATATTTTCAATGTGTGTAATCCATTCCATCAAGGTGAGTTTTAAGGTAAGAGTGGATCCCTTCATTGGCCATGATCTTTGCTTAAGAAATTAAGCCTTCAATTTGAAACTTAGCTCTAATACCACTTATTGGCCCTTGTAGACCAAGAAGAGTGGTTGAATTGATGGTAAATTTAAATTTTAAAATGAGTGGATAATTAAAAGCAAAAAAGGAGAGAAAAAGGAAAATCAACACACAAGCAATTTATAATGGTTCAGGTATTAACCAACCTTACATTCATTCTCCAATTGTCCAATTGGATATTTCATTATCACTTAACTTAGTTTTACAAGCTCAGTCCCTAATTTAGTGTTTAGGCTCACTCCTAACCCAAATACACTTTGTGTTTAAGGCTAACACATAACCTTACAATCAATTTTTCTAATTAAACTAATTTTTAGCTCTCAATTACAAGTGTTTAAACTCATACTAAATCTTAAAAGGAATCAAAGCAATTCCAAAAATCAAAGTATAAGAACAGTAAAAAAGAAGGCTTTGAGAAATTAAATTACAAGAGTTTAGGCATATTAATGGCTATTCTCTTTCATTAAAGACCATTTGATGGAGTATATTTATAGGTTTCAATCACCAAATAGGCATTAGGAACAAACTAGCACCAAATCTTCAAAAGCATGGTAGGAAATCATGCATTAAATGTTTGTCAGAAAACTTTTGTGGCTAAGACACCTCAATTGTGGTCACGTTTTACTTTTAGTGCTCAAGATCTTCATTTCATTGTCGCGATCTTCATATATGTCTAACAACCTGTGACACATAGCTTTCTTCCATTTGTTCCTTGGACTAGCCATTGCAATGCTCCAATTTTGATCAAGGATCACAGTCATGAATTCTAGTCTTAGTCGCGATCTACTAATCATGCTGGACTAGTAGGTTGTGACTTAGTCTGCGTATTAGTCTATCATTTTATGTCAAATGGAATCCTTGGTTGTGGTAGCTTCATATGCTTCACAATCTTCAAATAGCCATATGACTAGTTGCACACGCGACATGCTTCTAATAGTTTCTCGGTTAGCTGCTGGAACTTTTTTTTTAACATTTGAAAGTTGTAGTCGCAAGCTCTCTTTCTTTTGATCGCGATTTGGTTTTGCACTAAAGTCTTGGATGCAATTTAGATTGTGTACTAATCTATTTCTTTGGTTCCATATTCAAACTGGATAGTGGTTGCAACGCCTAGGTCTTAGTCATTATCTAACTTTTTTGTTCGCAATCTCCTGTTATTAGAAGCAACTTTCAAGCTTGCAACTTTTAAGCTACTTTTTGCCTTTTGGAGTTTTTACTATCTTTTCATTTCCTAATTTATTTTAAACTTTTTTTTTTAAATTAACACTTGATAAACACATTAGTAGCTTTCAATCTAACTTATAAAAATTAAAAAAAAATGAGATTTGACTAAGTTTGATCAGCATGATTCAATACTCCACATTGCAAATAATAAAAAATTAAAACTCAAAAATTTATCAACTAAGTTCTTTAAAAAAATTAAAACTTTATCATTTTAAATCACATAATTAGACCCGACCCTTACAATATCCAAAATCCAACAAAATTTGTGATCAAAATAGAACCCAATGCAAAATCTAAATTAGTCACAACGAGCCTTAACAAAATAAAATAAAATAGAAAAATGTGTTCCAAAAAGAAGAAAAATGTGTTGCATTATATTTTATTTTTGTAATTTTAATTTTTAATATTTTTGTCATTATTTCATTTATTTTTCACAAATCAACGGGCAATCGACTCTCAACGTGTGATATTAAAAGGTTTGGTTTCGTGTTCTTATTGCTAAGGTGTGTGTCAAGAATGACGACTACGTTTCCAGAAGCTTGTGAATGAGAACAGATGAGAAGACTTTCGATTGACCTTAAGAGGCGGCTCACCAACAACGACATTTGACTGGAAATCAATTCAAGGAAATCATTGTTTGCCATTCTTCTATTTTATCCAAAATCATTATGCGACAATTGACCAGCTTCGGAAACCACCGATTAATAGTTGACTTCTTCTCACATATCAATTATGATTTTTTTTTAGGATTGATTCAAAGACAAATATGCTTCTTTTTCTATATTTTCATCAAATAATTCAATGCGATTAATTTATAAGTTAAAATCAATCAACCTAAATCTATTTAAAAAATATGATTCAAAAATAATTTAATCTAAAAATTGATTCGACTCAAACTTACATGGTTTGATTGAATCTAACAAACTTACATGGTTTGATTGAATCTAAAAATTGATTCGACTCAAACTTACATGGTTTAATTATTTTTCATTTATCAAACTAATATATTAATTAATAAGCAATTAGAAATTATATCTTGTTGTCATATCATATTAATTAATTACAAAAATATAAAACAACTGATTAAAAAAATAATATGTATATATGTAAGTAGCTAATATGTATGTATATATATATATATATATATATATATATATATATATATATATATATATATATATATAAGAATTAAAATTGATTATTTAGATGAATTAAATTATGTAAAATTTTAAAAATAACATAATTTAGGTTAATTTAAGAATTATTTATTTTGAATATGAAAATTAAGATAAAAATTCTTAATTAATAACTTTATATAAATTTTACACTATATTTTTCATAATGCATGAATTAGCAAGTTATATATATATATATATATATATATATATATATATATATATATATATATATATATATATATATATGTGTTTTATTTATTTTTTTTTGTGTGTATATTATTTATTTATATTATTTTTGGGGTAAAAATATATATATAAAAACCAGATATATATATATATATATATATATATATATATATATATATATATATATATATATATATATATATCTGAAATTTATTAAGATAAGACAAGAAGAAATAAACTCATATAACCAAATAAAGAAATAAAAATATATTTCAAATGATCTAATCTACAAATCTAGCAATAAATTAAAAAAACTCACATTTTTTATTGGTGAAAATATTAAAAAAACAAATTAATCCAATAGTATAGGGCTATCACTAATAATATTTTATCAATAATAGTTAGAAAAAAAACCCTTAATATATGAAGGGGGAGAGACAGGCTATCATAGAGATGAGATCATAAGAGTTAAAATAGCTAAATTGTTATAAAAAAAAATGATAATATTTTTTTAGAAAAATATAAATTTTACATTTGCAAACTAAATTTAGAATATCTTAATACAAACATAGAATTTAACATAATTAAGAAATATAATAATATTATTATAGTATAACTTATTCTAGAAAAATAATTTATCAATTAATATTTATATAATCTTATAAATTATGTTAAATAATTATTGTAATAATTCTTAAAAATTGAACATAATTACAAATCAATTTCAAATAAAATATTTTTAATATAATATATCAAAAAAATTATGTTTTCAAGTATGAACAAATAAAAAATATGTTATTTTATAATTAATTAATGTGTATAATTTTAATATGACATACATCCCATATTTAATATTATAATAAAAATTAAGATTATAATGTGCTTAATGCTCTAGTTAATGGCATTAATTAGATTGTGATTGAATAATATTATCTTAGATACGACTTGTTTATAGGATATTATTAATGGACCTGGGTTTCGATTTAGTTTGTTTCTATTATTATCCACTTCATTGTCATATGAAATAATCATTTATTATATTATTGACATTTCACTTATTTGTTTATGACCTCTAAAACCTATATACATAATATAAATAAATAAATAAAGTTTTCTTTATAAATTTTTAGTCAATTATATTTATGCAATACATGTAATGAATAAGAGTAACACTAATTGGTGGAAATCAAAAAATCATTTGATTCAAATCAATTTGATCAGTTTGATTCAATTTAAATATAAATTTCATTTGGTTTGATATTTTTTTTAAAAAAAATTTCAATTAATTTTATTCGATTCAATTTTTAAGAAAAAATTTTGATTAAATTGAATTAAATTAATTTTATTTAAGATTAAATTAAAATGCATTGAATCTATATTAAACAAACTAAAATAATTCGATCATACTTAAAATTCATTACTTATATTATAAATATATTAAAAACATATTATTTGTATTAAAAAATTTAAAATATATTATACATACTATTATTTATATTAAAATCAACTTTAAATTTTAATTAATTGAATCGAATCATATTGTTTTGCTTTGATTCAATTTGTGAATTTATTCATTTTTATTCAATTTACATTTTTTAAAATTAGATTATTTATTTCGATCAATTCAATTCAATTTGATTTGAATTAAATGCTCACCATCACTAGAAATAGATACAATTTAATTTAGGTTTTACATTTAAAAGCATATAGTTTTTTCAAAGTATTAAGAAAGTGAATCATATTAATAAGATTTAAATTTTGAAATTTAATTTTAAAAATAAAATATATTATTTTTCATAGCTCAAATCACTAACATTGTTAGAAAATAAACAAAACTAATTTATGACTCTAAACGTCTTAATTTTTATATCTTACGCAATATTATTTTTTTAATAGGCAACATAACTTTTCATTAATTTTTATATTATTATTATTAATTTTTGTATTAAGGTTATAAATTTTAATACAATAAAAAATAAAAACTCAAAAACTCAACAATACTACTGCATGTGTCAAATGGGTTAACATCAAATGATGTTGAAGCCCAGAGCAATAACAAAGTAAAAAAGATTTGGGCAATGTCCGCTGTCTGAGAGCGGGTTAGAGCTGCAATTTCTAAATGAAAGACTTGTACAGTTAACCTTCGCGGGAAGCTTTGCAGCTTTGTTGGTGTTTTCAGTTCATGTTAGGCCAAAATCCAAAATTACTTTCTGTGTTTTCTTGTTACTTTTGTAAGTCATGCTTTCGGTTTGTAAGCCGACTTTTTGGCTGTGTCGGCGTGCGTGGAGTTCCACTTTGTTTTATGTTTATCTATTTCTTCAATATTGCAAATGTTTGATAACAACGGGCACTGTCGTATTCTAGTAACCAAAACATTGTAATAATTTTTTTTTTAAAAAAAAAAATCAAAGATCCTCTCTGCTGGGTATTTTTGTTCTTGTTTGAAGCTACCTGGGATTTGTTTCTAGTATCCAATACGAAGTTGAGTTACTTTTGGTTTCACTCCCCGCCCCTGGTTCTGCTCCGAGTACTGTTCAGTTTGCTGTTTCTTTTCGTTTCAATCAATAATTTTTTTTTTTGGTCTATTTCTTCTTATTGTTTCAAATTCTATTCAGGATGGGTTAAATTCTGGTCTTTTGTTGTGAATATTGTGTTAGTTTCGAGTTTCTGATTCCTGATATGTGCTAAATATTGATCTTGTCTGCGAATTTATTTATTGGTAACATAATCTTGTTTAGCTTCTAAAGTTTGGACCTTATAATAAGGAGGTTTCAATTAGCTCCTAAATTATGAGGGTTTTGTTCTTGTTGAAATGTTGGTCTCTTTGATTTTAGTTTATCATGTAAGTGAGAGATTTTGGATTTTTCTAATTTTCTTTCCTTTCATCAGAAATGGGGTATATCTATTTTCCAGTTCAGGCCAATACATATTTGTTTCTTATGAAAATCTGGATCTCCATGTTGTTGGAATGACAATTAGTATCCTTTGGCTAGGATTCTTATATGAGATCAGGTTCTTGACTTTAAATAGAATTTGTCTTGCTAGCTTCTGATCTGGAAACGTGCTGAGTTCTAACAATGTTTAGGATATTCTTGAAGCATTAAGCTTTCATGTTCTGCTAGTATGTTTTCATTAAAATTTCTGATTTGAGAGTATGTGCTGTTCATTTTTCATCTATTAATGTTTCAAGAGGAATCTAGATGTGCTTAAATTTCAGAATTTGGTATATTAGTTTTTTTTTTTTTTTTGTAATTGGAGACGTATATTGGTTGGGAATTTGTTGGGTCTTGGTCTCAATTTCTGACTTAGATCAAACATAACATGCTGGGTCATGTCTTGAGATAGTTGTGTGAAATGGGTGGCTTCTATTGTTGAGGATTTTTGTTTTCCTGCATTCTGATTTAAGTTCATTATTGAAATGTTTGCTTGTTTGCATTTCGCTTCATATTTCTTTCTTGGGGACTTGTAGACTCGTATATCATTTGATTCTAATTTTTACTCTACTAATTTGGCTGCAGTATTGAATCTTGCTTTGGATTATTGAACATTTTTGGAAGGATTGGAGCGTGTACTATTTTAGTCCATCGTATCTAATGTTTGGATTATTTAATCTTGCTGGAGCATGGCTGCTGCTGGGAAGATCTCACCTGTTAAATTACAGAAAAAAAGGCACAGCATCAGGACTGCTTTGGTATCTGCTGTTCTTGAATGGTTGCTAATTGGCATGCTCTTCATTGATGCTATATTGTCATATCTAATCACAAAATTTGCCTGCTATTATGAACTGCAAATACCATGCCTGCTATGCTCAAGACTTTATCGTATTTTAGGCAATAGAAAACTGAAATATTTGGGATTTGATCTGCAGCAAGCATAAGTTGGAGATCTCATCCTTAGTTCTATGTCATGCTCACAATAATCTTGTTGATGTCCACGGAATGTGTGAAAGCTGCCTCTTCTCGTTTGCCACAGTCAATAAATCCAATGCTGAAATGTATAGATTGTTGGTGGGTAAGTTGGGGGAAGATTCAAGCATTCGTTTGAATGAGGACCTATTACTTGAGAACCATATGTCAGGTATCCACCGCTGTTCTTGTTGCAATGAGCCATGGATTCCTAGAGGGTACAGCCAAAAGTTGATGCAGACCAAACTAGTTGAAGCTGCTGATTTTGATGTCCTTTTAACAGGTGCTATTGGTTATGATCAAGACAACAAGAGGAAGATTGAACGATCTCTATCAGTCAGAGCTATGATACGATCCGTCGCTAATATCTATAGATCGAATAGGCAAGTGCACCTATCAAGTATAGTATAACATAAGAGTATTGAGTGTCGATCTCTCAAGGATTAAAAGTATTAGTATTAGCTCTTTCTTTATTATTTAACCGGTAATTTTAAGTGAATTAACTAACTAATAAAATAAAATAATTCAACAAACTAAAATAATGTAAATATAAACTAGAAAGTGGAAAAAAGTAACCAATATGATAAATCACATTTAGGTATTGAATCTCCCTAAGACTTATTAAGAAATTGATTTTCCGACAATACAATCTAATTCAATGTTTATGGAACCGTGAAAATTCCTTTACTATATTAAAGTCTTTCTCAAGATCATTAACATCTAATTATAGGTTGATTAATTGGAATCTCTTCCTAATTAAAGCCCCTAAAATTACATTATAGTTCTTTGAATTTCACAATTAGCTTTGACCCTAATCCGAAAGATTTATGTTATCCTATCTCTAGGGGTACATGCAACTCCTTTCAATTGTGTTAAATCTATTCAATAACTTGATTTCTCAATCTAAGTTTAAAGAATTAAAACAAGAATTAATATTCCGAATATATCAATTCAAGGTAATAAAGAGCAAACACAATTGAATTCTATAGAATAATGAAAAGATTGTATTATCTAAAAAATCACAATTCAAAACTCATCTTAGGGTTTATCATACCCAAGTGTCTAATTAATTTAGTTCATAATTGAATTACTAACCAACATCAAAACAAAGAGAAACTAAAATAGAATATTGTTCATGATATAAACCTTTGTATTCTTTTCTTCAAACTTGATAATTGACTAATAATCATTCTCTTATGGATGAGTTCTAGCAAAAACTCTCTAAAATAATAATTCCCTTTCCTCTCTTCAAACTTCCTCTATTTATGGTCTTCTATTCTTCTTTAAAATGGGAAAAATAACATCTTCCACTAATTAGTAATTATAACACGCCAAACTTCCTCTCTTGTGAATAGGAGCAGGTGAAGTTTCTTCTCTTGCTTTGGACTCTCGGGTTCTTACTAAATCGAATAGAAATTAGAATCAAACTCTGTCTGAAAAATATCAAAACTGATCGCTAAATAGTCCGAATTTCTATTTGGTCCTTAAACTTCTGAAACTGCACAATTCCAGCTAGAAACTCTTATAATTCATCAATAAGGTCAAATTTCTAGGATTTCCTATAAAATTACAAAATACAAACCAAAAGTAAGACATTATCTAGTATTTTTTTCCAAATTAGACTTAATTAATAATAAAACTAACCCTAAAAAAATACTAAAAATAAAGAACTATCAAGCTACTCATCAAAGAATTAATAGTGGATTTGATCATTTAGCTCATATTAGGTACACGGAGCTCAGTATTGATTCTGATACAGGATCTGAAGTCCACTTTTCTGATGATGATGGTGTAAATGCTCAAAATTTTGATATTAATCCCAAGGAAGACATTGCAGCTGGATGTGTACTGATAGAGCCTCACATTATCACTTTACCTGATGATTTGCCTAAAGAAAAATTGATAGATGGAATTACAGCATCTCAAACTCCAGTTTCAATCTCACATATACAATCAGACTTTATTGAGTCCCATGTTGTTACTTCTATATCACCTACTGTTTCCCTGGGGCACGGTTTCGAAGAGCTTCAATGGCAACAAGCTGATATCAAGTCTGACCCCTCTGCGCTTCCTGAGTTTGTTTCCCTCAATGATGTTCCTTCATCATCATTTGCCAAAGAAACTCCAGTTGAAGCATCAAAAGTAGGTAATGATGTTCCTCAATCATTGGATGCCAAAGAAACTCTTGTGACAGCATCAAAAGAGATTACACTTGGTTCAATTGATGTTCCTTCATCATCAGATGCCAGAGAAACTCCTGTGGAAGCACCAGAAACGAGCAGACTTATTTCCGTGGATGATGTTTTTCCATCATCAGAAAGCAAAGAAACCTTTGTCCAAGTATCAACAGACAGCAAGCTTGTTTCCCTTGTTGATGTCCTTCCATTATCAAGTGCAGCAGAAACTCCTGTTCAAGGATTGAAAGAGAAACGTATGTTTCAAATTTCCTTCTCTCTCTCTCTTTCTCTCTGCATTCTAATGTATATGCATCCTTTGAATCTCAAGATAAAAGATAAAAGAAAAAAAGGTCAAAAGTTTGGTTGAAGTACGTTATTTAAAAATTGCATAAGGAAACATGATACAGATGCCATACACGAAACATGAAACAGATGCCATGCACAGTGGATCCAGCAATTACCAAATAGGAGTAGTACACTGGGATCCATTCATGTTTGCCTTCAGTCATTTGTTACTTGCATCACAATGAAATTATGTATTCTGATTTTTGAGGTCTACAAAATATTTAATATAAGGATACCCAAATATAAAAGAATTACTATCCAAGAAATGTCATCTATAAATGAAAGAATTTTCCTTTCACTTATTAAATATGTGTTTTAGAGCTGCAAGCTACAAGCTACACGTGCGAGAGAACCTAGAAAGTATATGCATCTGTGTGGATATGCATTCCCTCACGGTAGCTTCTGTGCTCAGAGTGTAATGCACCAGAACTGAAATTGAATATTTTTGTTTTCCAAGGTGTCTGAGCACCCCAGTTATCGTATGTAGTTCTGATTGACAATTTTTTTTTTTTAAACTGTATTTCTTCTTTTCATAGGTATGGCTAGAACTGAGGAAATGTGGCAAGCAGCTGTGACAGATTCTGAGGAAATCTACAAGACAATAACTAGATCAGCAACAACAACTGAAACAGCTTTAGCTTCAGAGACAAACCCTGTTTTAAGTGACAATGGTCAGCAAGTGCCCAATTTATTGGATCTTAGTGATGCCTATAAGCTAGTTGTGAGCAGTTGGGAGAGGCAGTTGTCTGGAATACTTGCAGAACAATGGATTGGAAAGGACTCTTCAAGACTCAGTGATGATTTGAATCTCTTATTTTCACAATTATCCGCTGCACGAGAGCAGTCAATGAATGATACAAGTTCTAGAGTGCCTATGAGCCCAAGAGTCTCCATCAGTCCAAAAGTGTCTGTAAATAGTGAAGAATTGAAGAATCCTGATGTTTCTAGTTCCATAGGAATGCAAATACTTAAGAAGAGAATCTCACTTGAGAGAAATGAGTCTGGTCTATCTTTGGATGGAAGTATTGTCAGTGAAATTGAAGGTGAAAGCCTAGTTGATCGGTTGAATAGGCAAATTGAGCATGAGAAGAAATTTCTCAGTACATTGTACAAAGAGTTAGAAGAAGAAAGAAATGCATCTGCAATTGCTGCAAATCAAGCAATGGCCATGATTACTAGACTGCAGGAAGAGAAGGCAACTCTCCAAATGGAAGCCTTGCAGTACCTAAGGATGATGGAAGAACGATCTGAGTATGATATGGAAGCCCTGCAAAAAACAAATGACCTTCTTGCAGAGAGGGAGAAAGAAATTCAAGATCTAGAAGCAGACCTGGAATTTTATAGGAACAGGTTCTCAAATGAATCATTTCTGGAGTATAACATGGAACAGATTTCTCGTATGAAGACAAAAGATATCAAAGAGGAACCTTCAGAAGCTAGCTGTGTTGACGTTAGCAGCAGTACACATAGAAACTGTCATCGACAAACAAGGTATCTGCTCTGATGGGAAAGGAAAAAACATGTCACATGAGGATAAAAATATAGGTACCGTGAAGAATTCATTGTTAGATTTAGAAGATGAAAGGTCACATATTTTACATTGCTCGAAGAAATTGGAAAAGAAGTTTCTTCTATTTTCTAATAATCAACTAGACTTGGCAAATGGTGAACATTCTGAAAGAGAAGAAAGGATAGACGATAGCAAATTGGAATTTCAACTAATCAGTGCAGAAGAGGATGACTTATCAATGGAAAATGATAACGGAAATAGGAATGTTAATAAAGAAACATTTTCTAGGGGGCAAAGCTCTCCTCCACCAGCTGGGGGAATCAATCTAGATTCTCTTGCGGACGAAGTTTCTGATCTGAATGAGAGGTTGAAAGCATTGGAAGCAGACATGAATTTGCTTGAACACAGCGTCAACTCAATCAGAAACGGAGAGGAGGCGCTTCGATTCATTAAACAGATAGCTTCACAGCTGAAAGAATTAAGGAGGACTGGGAAAAGAAGAAAGGAGCAAAGCATTGCTTAGAAGGCTGCATGGCAATGCATCGCACATGTAAGTAGTTCAAGCTTCTACTTCTGGCAAGTATATCTAAAGTTTCTTTTCACTGGAAACATATGCACTCTACAATTTCTTGATCTGTTTCTTACCCGTTAAGTGATTTCCTTAAATTTAATTTTGCAAATCCATCAATTAATGCTATCATCCACTTACCTGTGTTTTAACTTCTCAGATGCTTTGGTCCAGAAAGTAGAAAGGCTATATACAGTATAGTAGTAGAGTCAGAACCTGGTAATATAATGAAGATTTGCAGTCAAATATACAGTTCCACAAGTTTGTTTTAGCTCTTTTTCTTTAACTTTTGATTTTGGGTGTGATTAGTGAATGCATTGTACAAGAGCTGATTTTTATGTGTGTAAAGGCAAAGTATTCTTACAACAAACAGTTTTTTTTTTTTAAAGAAGAAAAATTAATTGATCAATATCCTCTTTTTTCCGCACTATACGTTACCTAGTTTGATTCTGATCACTAGAAGCGGCAATATTAACCCATACTCATTTATCCACCTATATCTACCCTTTAAAACTAGGGTATGAGTGGTAAATAAATGAATTATATTTTAAATGGATGGTGAATAGGTTATTATTCACTTAACTCTATTAATATACATAATATTATTTTTGTATTATATATATATATATATATATATATATATATATATATATATATATATATTAATCACTAGCTTACTCATTATGCACAATTATAATATAAAAATTTTATAAAATTACTAATTAAAAAAATTAAAGAATATCAAATAAATAATTTATAAAATAATATAATTTAAGTTATTTTTAACATTTTTTATCATTTAATTTAAATAAAAATCAATCTTTATTAATTTTTTAAGCTTTTCCTTGTATGTATTCTTTTCTTTTTAACCAATGATTTGTTTAATTAGTTATTCTATAATTTTTCAATCTAGTGTAATATAACAATAATATATAACTTATTTAAATATTAACTTGGTAAATAAAAAGCACTCATTGTAAATAATATATAAAACTAAAACTCATTATATATATTAATTGAATTGATTGATATGCTTTATGCAAATCACTAAAATCTCGTCTATGTACATGTACAATATCATTCATCCTTATACTAGATATAAAAATTAGGCAGACAGTAGTCTTAGTCCTCACATGACAGATTGATGTCAAGCATTTCCAACAAAGAAATAAATAAGAATGCAGTTGGAAAAATAAAAATAATAAATATTTATTATTGTCTTTTTATCATTTTATTAATTTTTTCACAAAAAATAAAGAAATAATTCAAAATAATTAATATTTTAAAATTTTGAAATGGTAAATAAAAAATTTAAAAATATATATTTAATTTAAAATAATTTAAATTTTAATTGAATAAATAAATAATTAAATATGAATTAAATAGAATTAAATGAATATAAATTAAATAGAGTTAATTTAAATTGGTTACAAATAGATATTTTATCACTTACCTATTTTAAGTCTAATCACCTACCTATTTAGCACTTCTACTGATTACTAATAAAAACAATTTCCAAATCCCAATGCATATAGGAATGCAGATTAGATTGGGAGACATACAAGAGTCAAGCTATTTATATATTAATTAGAGCAGATGGGTTCGTCAAAAACTCATTAATAGATCGTAATATTATTTTCATCCATGGCAAAACACACGGGTGAGAAGAAACTCGAAAACAGAATTTACTTGAACGATCTTCCACAAGAACTCCTGGCATATATAGCAGAACGTCTGGATAATCACCTTGATTTTAACCGATTTCGAGCTGTATGCAAGTCTTTTAGATTCTCCGTCCATCCCTTCCAATCTGACTCCTATCATCATATAAAACTTCCTCTAATCAATTTCAACTCATCGGAGTTCAACCCAGGCTTCATCACCGTCCGCCAACAAATCTTCTATCTTTACCAACATCCACCTTCTGCTTCAGGCTCTTCTTCTCCTTCCTCTCATCCGGGCTGGTTGCTCAAGGTGCCGGAGTATCCTCACAGCAAGAACCGCTTTCTTATGCCGCTGTTACCCCGTGGCAGGGCTCCGTTGATGGTGAACGTTCTTGATTCTTTCATGACCGAATTGCATAAGCATTACTTGGCTTCTAGTTACGATTTTCCATGCGAGCAGACCGACAAAAGATTCATTGTGAAACTAGTTGTCATTCCTTCATATGATGAATTCTCGGCTGCCATGGCAATATATGATGACCACACAAAACTAGCATGGATAAAACATGGGGACAAGAGATGGACGGCAATAGATGATCAAGTTTTAGATTATGATGATATTATAATCTACAAAGGGCAGTTTTACGCTGTTCACAAAACAGGAAAACTTTTAAAGATTAATGCCTCAACCTCCGCAGCAACGGAGGTTGTTTCAGAGGTGCTGAGCTTGGAGAATGGCGGTTGTGATGGTGGTTGTTTGCAGAAAAGTTTGGTAGAGTCAGGTGGTGAGTTGTTGTTAGTTGGTAGGTATGCACTTAACAAGTGGAAAGTTTATAAGCTGGATGAAGAGAAGGGTAAATGGGTTGCGATAAACAGTTTAGGGGGCCGAGCGGTGGTGGTGAAGAGGTGGCGGTGGGCATTTTCTGTTCCTGGTGTGTTGTATAGACCTAATCGCATCTATTTTAAGAGGAGCGGAATTAACAGTGTCGGTCTTCGCTATGATGAAGTTTGCTTAGCTTAGTTTCAAGGCCTAACCTCCCTTTTTGGGTGCCCTATAATTAGATATCCTGATAATATTTGGGTTTTGAAACATTTATTTTAAATAATGGAAGTTATCATGTGAATTTTTCTTTTTAAGAGTAATTATATAATGCTATTATTTTTCAGCAACTTCCTATACAATTTTATTGATTTGTTTTCCAGTGAATTTTACTGTTTATATATGCAATTTATTAATTATTATAATAAATTTATCTAAAATGATAAATAATTACATATTAATGAAATTATTATTTAGGTCTTAAAAATTATACTAATTATAGCATAATAATACAATATTGAAAAAGATATTATAACATTAACACTATTTCTTGTCTGTTCTGAATAACATGCAATTTATTCATGAATTCCTCAATTTAGTTTCCTTTGCAAATCCATTAATTAATGCTATTATCTATTTATTTTTGTGTTTAAACCTTTCAAATGCCTGTGAGGAAAAAGACAATTTGATGTTCAAGAAATAGAAAGACTATATATAGTGTGAATAATGATTGGTATAATTGAGAGCTTTATGTAATTAAATTTTTTAATACAGAATTTGATCACTTATATAAATATAAAAAGTAATACCCCCGTCCCAAATTTTTAATCCAATTTTTCTTTTTTGTTCGTCCCAAAATATAGTTCACTTTCCTTTTTTAGAGTATAGTTAATTTATTAATTATCCATTATATTCCTACTTAATGCATTGTTATAAAAAAATTTACAAAATATCAAATATTTAATGTACTTGTTGGAAATTAAACAAAATTAATTTTTGATGGATTTTAATAGATGGAAATTATTTGGCGCATATTTTCAAAATAAATTTTTTCTAATAAAAAATTTGAAATCTTGGTTTGCTAAATTCATTTATTTGGTTTATATTAACCAACTTTGCAATATTGATTGTCTTTAATTTTATATTAAAAAATTAACAATTTCAAAAATATTTATTTTTATTTATTTTAATGTGAATGTGAGATATATTTAAAAAAAGTATATAAAATTAACTATTTTAACCATATTACTTATATTTTTAATATATTATAAAAAGAAAGTGGACTGAATGGAACAGAGAAAGTATAATGTTTTTCTAAATAAACAGATGTTATTTGCTTAATGTGATTATTAGAAAATTTTGAAATTCATGTAAGATGTAGAAAGATTAAGACAATTAACTATTGACGACAATATCTTATAAGTTGTTAGAGTTGAAATCCTTATTTTTTCTATTAGTTTAATTTTAATTATAATTTGAATTTAAGATCACATAATCTTTTCTTATCATTAATTAAACAAAATTGTCAAGCCATATTTTATTATTAGATTAGAATTACTAGCTCCTGCTAAAGCTAATTTTCATCCATAGCTAAAATCATGAGCGACAAGAATGTTGAATATCACTTCATCAATCTTCACAAGAACTTGTAGCACGTATAGGAAAAGGGCTCCAAAATCACCTCGATTTTCTTCGATTTTGAGCTGTATGCATGCCTTTTAGATCCTTTATCCATGGCTTCCACTCCAACTCCAATCAATTCTATCATCATATAAAACTTTCTGTGCTTAATTTCAACTCATCAGAATCTAGCCCAGGCTTCATCACTGTCCACCTAAAAACCTTCTACTTCCGCCGCCCATCTTCGGTTTCGCTCTTTTCTCTCATTGATCAGGGCATGTTGGTCAAGGTGCTGGAGTATCATAACCGTAAGAACAGCCTTCTTATGCTATCTTTAGAGTTGAACATTCTTAATTCTCACAATTGATAATACTATTTAATTGAATGAGGAGGATACTCCAGCACCTTGATAATACTATTCAAATTACCTCATTCAAGTGCTCAAGTTGAAGAGTCTTAAGTATAAACATGGTAAAAACATGAATATTATAAATTATTAATTTAAGCGTGTATTCAATTGATACTTTTATAGAGTTTGTTAAGTGAATGATTTTTATAGAGTTTATAGAATTTTTTAATGATTTTTATAGAGTTTATAAATTTTTTAATGACTTTCAAAGACTTTATTTTCAAAATATTGAGAAAATTTGAGAGAATGTGAAAGAGAATTTTTAAGATATTTTATACTATAAAGTCATCACAATCTACAAAAATTTATCACTTTTAAAAGTTAATGACTTTTTGAATATAGTTAACTTTTTTAAACTTTATATTTTAAAAGTTTTTATTGAATACCCTAATTTTTATAGATTTTTTGAACTCTTTAAAAATTTTTATTGAATACTCTCTCATTTTTAAAGTCTATAAAAATATTCAATTACCCCAATTAATTATCAAATGCAATCACCAATATTAAAAAATAAAATTTTGATAAATGATATATATCTATACTATATATAAAAGTGACTAATCAGAAAAACTTTTTTAGACATAAAAAGATAAACAACTTTTTTAAATTGACAATAATAACCTCAAATTAGAAATTTTAATTGAATTAATAATATTTCTTTATAAAACTAATTAGTAGTTCAATTTTATAAGTTTTTATTATTTAAATAACTAAAACAATTGATAAAGCTTTTTATATTTTTTAAATTAGTGTTATTTTATTTTTATATTATATATAAAAGTGGCTAACTAGAAAAAAAATTTTGACATAAAAAGATATATAACTTTTTTAAATTGACAATAATAACCTTAAATTATAAATTTTAATAAGATTAATAATATTTCTTTATAAATTAATTATTAATTTAATTTTTATAATTTTTAATTATTTAAAATAACTAAAATAATTGATAAAGATTTTATATTATTTTTTAAGTCAGTGTTATTTTATTTTAAATATTTAAAAATTAAAATAAATATAATTTCTTTATCTATTTATACTATATATAAAAGTGCTAATTAGAAAAAAAAATTGAATATTAAAGGATATAAAACTTTTTGAATTAACAATAATAACTTTGTGTTAACTAATTTATATTTCTAATAATTATTTTAATCATATTCAATTCACATGTAATAAAATGTGTTAACTAATTTATATGTCTAATAATTATGTTAATCATATTCAATTCACATGTAATAAAAATTAGTATATGTAAAAAAAATTGTATACTCAATTTTGTTTTCCCATTTTTATGTTTTTTTCATTGTTATTTTTCAAAATGATGAGGAAAACATAATGTATTAGGTTTAACTCTATTTCCACTCCCTTAAATATTTTAATTAAAGTGAGAGTTAATGTCGTCAAAGACAGAAATTCTTAACTCGATGAAATTTATTCCATAAAATAGTAAATATTTAATAATAATAATAAAATGATTTTAACGATCAAACGATTTATCACATATGCGGCCAACCCCATCAGAATTTCTGCGTTCAAAGACTGCAAGACAAAAACGATATTGGATCGTTTCACCGACCAGTCATATTGAGTCGCTAATTCTCTTCACTCTGTCCCTATCTCCGTCTCTTCCCGCTCATTTGCTACTCCACAATGCTGCTGCAATTCACCTCACCAAAAATCATATTCCACTATCCTGTTCTCGCTGCATTCGATTCTACCCTCTTCAATCCTACTTCTTTTTTTCCACCAAAACCCCTTTCCTTTACTATGAACAAACATACCCATCTTTTATCTCGACACCGCTCCAACCCATTCTCCGTTTGCCGTGCCTCACTTGACTCTCACGAGCCTCCTCTCAGGTCAATGCCCTTCTCACCAAATCGTCAATTTCCAATAAAGTTTTGATCTTGACTGATTTTGTGGTGGTTGTGTGGATGCAGGAAGGATGAATTGGCTGTCCATGGATTATCTGAGACCATTGTTGGTGTACTGGGTGGGGGCCAATTGGGTCGTATGTTATGCCAAGCAGCATCACAATTGGCTATCAAAGTCATGGTCTTGGACCCGCTTGTGAATTGCCCGGCTAGTTCCCTTGCTTACCATCACATGGTGGGGAGCTTTGATGATAGTGATACAGTTCAGGAATTTGCTAAAAGGTTCAATATTTATGAATTTTTTATGGATTCTTTTGTTACGTTAATGCTTTGCCATTTTAGTTGTATTTTGTGTTTT